>APFE031521855.1:146598-188015 GCA_000404065.3 Pinus taeda | reverse complement strand
GAGAGTGCCAAACTTAGGAGGACCATCCAGGAGCAGAAAACGGAGATCCAAGACTTGTCACTCAATTTGGAGAGGGCCAAGTGGATTATCAGGTATTTGGAGCAGAGGAAATAATAGCTTGAGGACCAGCATGAGATCATGGAGCTGCAAAACATCTGTGAGGATCGCCAAGCTGCCCAACATAGGAGGATTGAGCTCACTCCATTAGAGCAAGAGATTAACAATGACCGTGAGTCTTGGCTCGAGCGGATCAACATCCACCTTGAGAGACTATTAGATAAGGCTGACAAGGACAAAACCATATTGAGGCGGATGGTTTATCACTACAGGGCATGGAACATGAGTTCAAAGGCTCGGATAAGGAGTTTGAAGGTGAAATTGGGGAGAGCGAAAAAGAGACAAAAGAGGCAAAAAGAACAAGATCGGCTCCGAATCTTGGCTGAAGCCTCTGTGGCCGAGCATAGCACTTCATAGGGGATCTCCAGCCCAAATTTCAAAAAATTTGGGACAATTTTGGTCACATGACAAATTTTTGGGCACAACACAGAGTTTTTCTCCCTATGTGGCACGTCGCTTAGGATTGCGAGCTCCAAATCACAAATGTCTTGCATTTTTGGATTCAGCATGAAAAATCATTCCTGCTGGTGCATGGACAAGAAATTTGGGCATGATTTGAGTCCCCAGGAGGTCAAAACACTCAAAAAATGACCTCTCTACCCCTATTTTGACACACAGGAAGCAGTCTTGGGAGAATGAAGTTTTGGAGGGGCAAATGAGCACCAAATTCAGAAATTCCACTTAGCTTGGAAAGTAGATAGGCCAAGCGTTCCAGCAAGGACACTTGGGTACAATTTGAACTCCAGCAGGTACCTCGAAATCGCCTCCAAATTGGCGCAGCGCATATAGAGAAAAAGGCCAAAATCACTTCCGCTTCGCGACATTTCAATTCGCGACTTTCTCCAAGTGGGCCCACTCATTTACACTACACTTTTTTCGGTAGCTAAGGCAAATTTTAAAGAATATTTTCACTAAAGGTTGGTTTCTCTCCAAGTGGCAAAGGAAGGCGAGCAGTCACCCAAGCCATTTGTCATTTTTGTAACGTTGCACCTGTAACTACTGGTTGGCTTTCCATTTCCATTTTGTAATGATTTAAAAAACTCCCCAACTCTTGGTTGCTCTATTTCCCCATGGCATATTTTATTTATTGTATGAAAACTATTTGCAAAGGGTTGGTTGGTTGTAATTTATGGGAGACTGTGGGAGAGAAACTCAGTTCTTCATTGTATATTTTGATAGAGAATTAATGAAAGGCAGCAGCTCTAGTTCATGAGATTCTTGTGGTGTGAGTGTAGCAAATGTGTTCTCTTTATGTTTCATATGTATTTCGTTATGTTTCACAGTTCATTCATCTTCATTTCCAGTGAAATTTTCTAAGTAAGATAAGGTAGAATTCATATTTATTGCTCTGCCTGTGGGAAAGTTTCACGCTGTGTGTTTTTCTTCTGTTGAAAAGGATTCATGTGTTTATGCCCTTTTCACCCTCCTGATAAATCTTTCCATTCCGCATTTACTTCAAATTTAATTGTTATACTTTCCGCCTATCTTCCCTCACGAAGTAATCTGTGCCTTTGTGTTAAATTCTCTGCTCATACTATCTGTTGGTCCCATATATCCCAGAAACGCAGTCATTTATACAAAATTGCTTCTTGTTTCCACATTTATTTACTAGCCTAAGATCAATATTTCACTGTAAGTCATCTCAGACCATTTCGTTTACTTATTCACTGAGCGTGACTCGGAGAGAGCCCTCTCATGTTCTGGTAGGGCTAGCTACCAGATTGATGGTTACCTTGAATTCTGCCTTCTTTCGGCCTAAGGCGGATTTAGGTGCTAACAGGTTTGAAGTGAGAATTGACCATAGTGGATTGAAGCATTAGTTTGAACAACCATATTTAAATGTCGGTAAAATTAGATGGATGAAATTTTTGGTTGATTATCATATTGAAATTGAGCACATAAATGAGAAGGAAAATAGAGTGGCTAATGCACTCAACAAGAGGGCGCATGAAATGCATGTTACAACCATAAGTACATGCAAATATGATTTAAAAATCAGAATTTTAGAGGCTAGAAATTCAGATAAGAAATACATGGAAATAAAAAGTAGGCTACAACAAGGCGAAATACAACCCAAATACATGGATTATAAGATGAAAGAAGATGGAGTTCTTTGGTATAAAGGTAGAATTTAAGTGACAAATTAGCAGGGTCTGAAAAATTTAGTGCTAAGTGAGATGCATAGAGTGCCTCATGCTGGGTACCTATGGTATCAAAAGGAAATCTCAGTAGTAATGAAGAAAGAAGTGGTTGCTTATATAGCTAAGTTCTTGGAATGCCAAAAGGTTAAAGCTGAGGACAGGTGCCTAGTGGGGCCGCTATGGCTAGCACTCATTCCTAAGTGGAAATGTGTAATTATATCCATGGTTTTTATTACAAATATGCTCAAAATAGTGAAGCAACATGATTCCATCATAGTCATGGTGGACAAATTCGCCAAGGCTACACACTTCATTCCAATGAAGTCAACATACAAGGTAGTTAATATTTTGTGAGATTTACGTGAAGGAAATCGTTAGGATGCATGGTGTGCCCAAGGAAATTACTTCAAACAAAGATCCCAAGTTTATGCCCAATTTTTGGACAGGCTTGTTTAAATGATTTGGGACTCATTTGAATTTTAGTACAACATACCATCTGGAGTTAGATGGTCAAACATAAAGAGCTAATCAAGTCAATGAGTACATGTTGCGGATGTATGTGATGGACAAACCATCAAAATGGGAAGAATAATTTCACTTGGTGGAGTTTGGTTATAATATTAGGTATCAAGAATCTTTGAAGATGAGCTCGTTTGAAGCCTTGTATGGAAAGAAGTGTAGCACACTAGTGTGTTGGGATAGTATCGTTGACAAGGCCATTGTTGGTCCAAATTTGTTCAAGGAAATGGAAGAGAAAGTGGGAAAAATTAAACAAAATTTGAAGGTTTACCAAGACTTACCAAAGAGTTATGAAAACAAGAACATGTCAAATAGGGAATTCAAAATTGTTGGTCATGTCTTCTCGAGAAAGTCAAGGTGCTCTGGAATCAAGTAGTCGCCTTAGTAAAGGTGAAATGGACCCATTTTGGTCCTAGAGATGCTACATGGTAGCATAAGGAAGTGATTAGGGTTGAATACCCTTTTCATTTTGAATAAGTTGTGATATTAGCATTAAGGAAAATGCCTAAATAAGGGGGAGGGGAATGTAACACCCCTGCTTGACCCATGGAATGTAAATAGCATGTAAATGTGGAACTAGGCTAGTCAGTCAAGACACATTAAATACGTTGGTGGGACAAGGACAACTTTTGAGGGTCATGCTGCCCAAATGCATGTGTGTATATGTGTTATGGGGGCCGTTGTGCCCATGTGTGTGAATGTGTTTTCTAGGGGGGGCTACTATGCATGTGTATACATGTTTTATAATTTGAGGCTAGAAGGCCTGGTAATGTAATCATGTAACTCTTGTATATTAATAAAATAAAATGGTTGTAGACCGAAAGGCAAAATGAGAATGGGCAGGATGAGACTTCATTAATGGGTAAGCAGGTACTTATGATTTAATAATCATAAAGAGTTCCCATGCATACAACCATAGTCCATTAAGGGCTTGGTGAATGGAAAGTGGTAAAAAAGAAGCATGCATACAAAAGAGGCATGCTTGGGCACTGTGGAGCATCGCACAAGGGGGAATTACGTAGGGCATTCCTAGACTATAACAACAGTGTGGAATGGATTTTGTACATGAATATAGATATAAAACCATGGAAGCATGAAGGCCATGGTGGTAATGGAAGCCTACAAGGGTATCTAAAGACCCAAAGGGTAGTGGAACTCCTGGAAACCATAGGACCTACTGATTGGAGGTTGTCAGGCTTGGTACCTTGGTTATGTGAGGCCTGGAAGGGTTTTGGAAGGCTTGTGAGGGTAGTGGAACTAATGGAAGCCACAATACTACTAGTTGAAGGTTATTGGGTTTGGTACCTTAGCTGTGTAAGCCCTGGAAGAGTACCTGTAAGGCTAGTGAGGGTAGTGAAACTCTCGGAAGACACAAAACCTACTGGTTGGAGGTTGTCAGGCTTGGTACCTTGGTTGTATGAGGCTTGGAAGGGTGGGTAATAGCCCCTGGGTGATTTCCTATGTAAAAAAAAATAATAACCAAGGTCATGGGACATGTATTCCAAGCTAAATATTGGGCAAAACGTAGTGACGGGGATCACTTATGATAAATTAATGGTTATGGAAATTGGCAAAGGCAAAGTGGCATTAACTGGCATTTTATTTATGAAATAAAGAAAAATAGGAGAAAAGGGAGATGAAAGGTCGCAATTTGCATGAGAGGGAAATTGAAGGGAAAATGAAGGAAAACGAAGAAAATAGAAGCCTCAGTGATAAAAATGCTCATGAGAATCAATTCATAGTTTTTGTCAGTTTTAGCTTGGAGCTCTCTTGTATTCTTGCATACTCTTGCACACATAGAGTTTTCTTGGACCATGCTTGGAGCACTATAGTTTCACTCAGATTAGAGAAAAAAGACAAAGGAAAGAATGAAAGCTCAAGGGGACAACGAGATCAACAACTACAGTCAGATTTATTTGCAAGTAACATGTTGCGTGTATGATCTCCTTGTTGATTTATGGATGCATGGCATATGCATGTGATTATTTGGTTATGTTTTGCCAAAGGCATGGACGATTTCCTATATTGACAGTGGTTTTAGCCTTTCCTTGCCATTTCCTAGATAGTCATGGTGTTGTGGGTTCTTCCACTTGATTGTTTTCTTGTTGATGCTCATAATTCCTTATAGTTGTGGGTTGGAACAAACGCTCTGGAAGCTCTAGAACAACTTGGGTTGAGTTACTAGTCCTAGATCCTACATATGCTCTGGAGCCCTTGGTGGGTTGAGTTATTAGTCCTAGAGTCGGGCTAGACAAACTCTCTGGAGCTCTAGAAGGCTATGAGTTGAATTACTAGTTCCTAGAGCCTTAGACATCTTGGGTAGAGACCAATTTGGTTGGTGTTAGTGATGTTTAATTGTGACGTGGAATCACTAGTTGAGGATTCAGGTGGTTTGGTCTCTGGAAGCCCAGATTTGGTTTATTCCATGAGATCCCACATTCCTGCTTGGAATATCGCACGGGGGTGATTGGTTGAAAGATAGATTTGGTTCAACCCAATCTATGGTCAGGTGGTACGTGGAAGCCCATGACTTGGTTGCCATTTTCATATATTAATAAGAGTTATTTTTTCTACTTGGATTCATGTATATTTGTAGCAATTATGTAGGTGATATTATGGTTGAGTTTCCATGGTTTATACACTGGTTATTTTCTGGTTATATGTTGTTCATATGATGTGTATCTTTTATAGCTCATGTCATGAATGGTTTAGTTATTGATCAGTTGATGAATGTATGGAATAATAAATGTTGTTGCAACTGTGTGGAGAGGGCATAGGGCCTTCTCAGTGATTATCAGATGAATATCAGACTTTTATGATCATATATGCATTCATGACCTGTAGCTTACATGTTTTCCATCTGTTTGACGAAATGTCTCTTATGTTCTAGGCAGTCTAGGTCAAGTTTTGCCTTCAAGTTTGTATGTTTAGCATTGTTTTCATATCGTTATTGATTCAGAGAAGTTTCAAGAAGTTTTGGGAAGTGTTCTGGAGGATGACCTGTATTCTAGGCTTAGATCTCGGGACTGCACCCTCTGAATTGGACAATTTGAGTCACAATTGCACCCAAGAAGGCTTGTGCATGCAGTTGGAATCCTATAACCGCATGGAGGCCTTCTCATTCATGCAATTGGGGGTTAAAGTGTGTGAAATACAACCCCAACTCAGGGTTTGGTCACCTGGGGTGGTTCTTTGGCCCCTGAGTGTCTTTTAGCCCTAAGGGATGAGGTGAGTTTTTAGTTGTCATCATTTGTCGGTCCCACTTTCATAGTTGAAGCTTGGGTCATGTAATAGTAACTCTTTGTCTCATTTTTACCCTAGCAGGTCAGTGAATCTTGGTAAATGTGGGAGGGGTAGTTACAAGGTGCCTGGAAGGCATGTGAGAGCAGTAGAACTCTAGGAAGCTACATGACTACTAGTTGGAGGTTGTAAGGCTTGGTACCTTAGTTGATAGTTGTTAGTACTAGGTATATACTAGATTATGGGCAAGCTGATGCTAATGCCCCATGGAGTAAAATCCCTAACTCTAGGGTGACTTGATGTTGAAATAGAATTAACAACACGGTTTATATCTAGGTGGAATGTCAATAACTTGCAACCAGTTTACAAGAATTAAAAGATATGAACTTAACTCTTATAATTGTTTCTGATGAAATGTTTTTATATGCTTGGTAATTTGTATCATGAATTTTAATTAATCATATTTATGTTAAAATATATTTTGCACATGCATTACATATTAGTTGTGTATGTAATTATGCCATGATTCCCAGTTGAAAATGGAAATTTCTAGTATATAGGTTACCAAGGATATCTAATACGTAATTGGGCCTTATACAAGAGGTAGGAATTGACTGACAGGTGGTCGAGGTATGTTACAGTTGATTAGCCTAGGGACACAATAATCAAAAGTGACTTGAATTAAAAATATTTCCTTGTAAACATCCTTGAAACAATGTTATATCACTCTTTCAAAGGTCATTTCAATGATATATTACTCCATTGATGGTTAACCCAGTGATACGCTAATGTTTTCTACCTCTCTCATCCATATCATACTAGGTCTCATTTTCTCTCTAGTTTATCACTGGTTCAAGTGACAATGAAGTTAAAGTGTTAAAAAGCATTTATTACTTAGCTTTTTACACCCAAATCTAAGAAAAAATTTATAAAAAACCCCATATCATCCTCATTCTTCAGAACACTTAGTTCTCTCTTCCTCTTGTGGGAATTAAAAGCATCTATTCAGAAAAACACTTCCTCACTACTCCCAATTGAGGAACCAATCATATTGTAACAACTATTAGATTTATTTCTAGGATTTTACAAGTTATTTTCATTAATTATACATATAAATAGTGAGAATCTAAAAGGTTGTAATTTCCCAAGGGAAATCCAAAAGTCTACAGAGGTAGTCATTGAAGTAGCCTATAAATTTTATAAAACTCTTAGTGATAGGGACATTTGGATCTTTAGTAAAAGTTTGTAGACTTTAAAAGACATGATCTAGCAAGTTGGTGAATTTTTTATTAATTGATAAATAATATTGAGAAGCTTGAGAAGGCCACTGCAATAATTGTGACAAAGCATGCAATGTGATTTTTCTTGAGAATAATTTCAAGTAGTTTCATTTATGTGTGCATTATGGGGGTTTTTTGTTGCATTGTTACCTTTCTTTATTGTTTCTTTCTTCAGTAAGTATTGATTACAACAAATATTTACTATTCTTTATTTGATCTAATAAGTTAAACATTTTAGTGCTAGGAAATCATATAACTTTCTTCTTGATTCAACTATTTTCATGTTTTGTAGTTAATCTCTTCCTATCCTTATCTATCTTCCAATTTTTAGTTATTTTACAGTAGTTTCCTTGTTTGCAATTAGATAGTTGTAGTTTATTTTTCACATTGTTTTCCCCGATGATCCTTCAATATCTCATTCAAGAATGGTTATCAGGCCAAAGTTCAGATTGATATCTTATCTCAAATGATGTGAGGTCTAATTGGGACCTCATACCAAATAGAACCCTTGTGACTATTTCTATGTCATTTATCCCTGTCAATAGGAGGTTATGGAAATAACATTAGAATCAAAGAAAAATGAGGTTCCAACTTACATGTTAGATCATAGGGAAAATTAAAGGATCGAGAAGAACCAGAGAAGGAGTCTAAGTGAAAACATGGAAAATAAAAACCTAGTCAAGTTCCATGAACCATTCACAGTATTTTCTCAACATGGAAGTGAAGGTTGGCATTAAGTTGTATCAATGTGAGATTGACACTTTAAAATTGAATCACTATCTGTAGTGATTAGAGGTTTAAAATTGAATCACTATCTAGAGTGATTAGAGGTTTATTTTAGTGCCCTCATATAAAGGAGGAATATAAAATTTTGTTATCCCATTTGAAACTGGAGGGCCATGACTTGACTTGGTAGGAAGGCCATACGAAAACCCTAATGTTGGAGGGGGATCCCCCAATGACTACATGGGAATATTTTAAAATTCTCATAGAGCCCCAATTATACTCTATCAAGTATGTAGAGGACTAGTGGATCAAGTAGAATTACTTAGGGTAGAGACAAGGGTAAAGTGTACATGAGTACACCACAAAATTCAAAAATATGGAAATAATATCAACTATGTTTTCCAAGAACCTAAATATACTCCTCAAGTATTTGGGAGGTCTATGCAACCATCTATGAAAGTAAGTAATGTTGTTCAAACCTAGTATGGCGGATGATGCTTATGCACATGAAAAATACCTGGAAGACATGGGCCAAAAGAAAGGACAATTAAGTGTGTGTAAACAAAAGGAACATCAAGAAGCTTCCAATGAAGGGAAGAAGAAATGGAATGGGGGGAAGGACAAAAATAAAACCGCCACAATGCACTAGTGAAAATATACTAGCAACCATGACAACTATTATTTATAGAAGAGAAGTGTTGGAAACAACATCCAAAACTCAACCCAAAGAACCAAAAGGAGGACGAGAAGAACACAAATCTCATAGCTACAAATTTGAGCAATCAGTTGAAAAGTAACTAGGACATGGATGGAAATATTGTTTGCACATTAGTGCAGAAGGAGGGTGAACCTAAGTATCCTTCAACAATAAGAAGAGAAGGAGATGAACAAACTCTTCCATATGAAAAATACAAGTCAAGAAGACAAATATTGATGCTATGTTTGACTCTCGATCATATAAAATATCATTGTAGTGGATTGGTCAACGAATTTGGATCGGAGGTTAATGATCATCCATGTCCATGTCCACTATATGGGTAAATAAGGATGTAGAAGTAAATAATGTAACTAAATAGTGTAAAATTATCTTTATTATCAGTGTTGATTTTAATGATGAATTGGAATTGGATGTAGTCCCATTTGATGTATGTGGAGTTGTGTTTAGGAGTCCCCATATTTACATGTGGGATGTAACCCTCATATAGAGAGCTATCTAACACTACCTCATCAATTATAAAATTCCTTCACCATCAACATGCACAATGGAATATCTAGAATTTCATTGGTAAGTGCCAACCAAGCCAAGACGCTGATGATTTATATTAATAAGTATATTTTACTATTTTTAAGAGAAAATCAATATATATAAGAGTCAATCACATCAAAGGCGTCATTTGAGGGGTATACTAAGCAATAGGGAAATCAACTAGATGAGTTGCTACATGAATATAGCGGAGTGCTCCATCAGCTTAAAGGGATAACAGCCAAGACCGAGGTGTAGCATGAGATCCAACTATTGCTAGACTATCCTATGTGAAACAACATGCCATAGAGACTGTAACCGCCTACTCCCACATTTACCCACTTTCACCAGTTTTCCCGGGGTAAACATGAGCTAAGGGTCCCTGTGATAAGACTCAACCTCCTATATGAACTAAAGGAAATGGAGTCGACAACTTAAGACTTCATTGACCTCCCTCAAGTGCCATAGGATCTCCAGGATCAACCCAACCCCTCCAGGTATCCAACCCATGAGTTAACTCTTTGTTTCACTAACCTAGAGCCTCAGTCACTCCCTTGCCAAGGCCTCTAAGCGACTGTAACCCTCCAATCACTCCCATAGGCTTTCTTCCCAGTGATTGTGTAATTTTATAGTCATTTCTATGCCAGCAACCTCGAAACTTGAGCCATGTTTTCAAGGCTAAGACTCAGGCTCCTCCCCATAACTCGATGAAACTTCCAAAAATGATGAATCACATAAAAACAAGGCTTCCAAACCAAAACTTAAACTATGACTTGACCTAACCTATTGCAACCATGACTGAAATTGCATCTAACACATGATGAACATGCAACCTATAAGTCATGAATGCATATCTAAACATAAGGATTTGAAAACTTATCTGAGGTTTAATAAGAAGAATTTATGCCTTCTCACAATAGTTGTCATAACACCAGTCAAGTCATGCACTCATTAACCATACAGTCATTAAATGAAATGTGATAAGATCCATACTTACATATGTCATATAACCATGCTTACTGTTATCTCAAAATCTGACCCTGGAAGGCTGCAGACCAGGAAGACCTCAAGTAACTATTTCACACCTACTTTAGGCTGAGGTTTAGCCTCCTCAACCTAAGAGGGCTCTCTCAAAAGGGTTAATGATTTTGATTATAGTTAAGATGGCTAAATCTTGTGAAACAAATGTAAAAATATGAATGGTGGAAACAAATTTAGCAACTATCCATTGGGCTTATGGAGTCAACATCATTTCAGTATACAATGGTATTAACCTTACATAGAAGTCAGGGCATTCAGCATTTAACATATTCAGAACATAACAACTCAAATAGGACCACACAGTCTATGAATGTATACAGGAAGTTAGAGCACCTTAAGTGAATTCAAAGTGATTACACATTCATACCACTGAAAATATTAGGAAAAGAACAATACCACACATTCTGAACATCGAATCCCTCATGAATCCTGAGAAGCAAAGCCAAGCTTGTATTACCAAAACAGAGTATTACATAAGCCAAATATCAGAGTTTTTTCATAAATTTTCCAACCCCAATTACATTGTTGCTCCAGCTATATATAGAGTTCTTCTATCTGATTGAGATTCCTCCTCAAGCATGAGGGAAACTCAAAATCTACTTCTAATGACACCTAATCAACTTTTAACTGCCTATTAAATGTAACAGACTTCAACTAAACCTTCCAGAGATCTAAATCAAGTAGGATTCTAACACCATGTTATGCTAATAAAAGCCTTGGCTATAATTGTTCTCGTTCTTTGACATTTGGTTCCTTTCAGTTTGGCAGTAATGAGTGTTCAAGGCTCCATGTTGGTCTTCTATGCCACATCCTCTCCATTGTCCTGAAATATAGGAAACTATCCTTGTGTACCGTTCTTTAGTTTGCCTCAAGATGTTCGGATTCAACAAGGTGCATCCTTTATCTTTTAATTACCCAAAATGGAGCAGACTGTCACATCCTTGATGTGATGTCCACCGTTTACATGCGTGAAAGCCAAAATTCTTGCAAAATATTCTAGATATCCTAAAGGGTGGTAAATATACTCACTCTATGAAAAAAATCTAAAGTAAGATTCGTATGCATATTATCTCCACCCGTCTTGACCTGGTTTAATGTTAATAGCTTCAGCTGATGCCGTGCATACCTTGTAGATATTCACCTTTGAAAATTCCCGCTCATATTCAAAACTGGTTAATTGAAATTGGACTGTTTAGTTTCAGCAGTTTCATAGCGCGCTACGAAACTGTTGAGTTGCTTCAAAAATCATAGTTTCAAACCAGAACTTTATTTATTTGAGCCCTTTGCAATCAAAATCTTCTTTCAACTATTCCAAAACTTTTCAACACTGAATGGACGTGCATGATTCTTCAAAAAGGTGACACTAAGCAAAATTAACAAAATTTGAAGCATAGCCTTACTTGAAACTGGATTTCATTAAGAAGACTCTTTCAGCTAACCTAACTGTACCTTTAAATCTTCAATTTGTTTCTTCATGACCTTGATTCTAGCTCTTAATTGCATATTAATCATTTTGATAAACTTTGCTTCTTTAATTTCCGGTACTGTCCAGGTGTGGAATTGAGTATTACAGTCAACCACTTCTGTAGTTGTTTTGTCTTCCCATAAGGTCTTCAGTCTGTAATAATTAGCTTGTTGTATGGCATGTTTCCTGGCAGCTTTCATCAGTCTGGCAATCTCAAGGTTAGTAGATTCCAATCTTCTTTTCAAGTCCTCTATACTATCTTCTTTATGTGTGGCAACTGTTTTGCCTTTGTCCTTTCTTTCACGAGGTTGTATCTCTTCCCCTATTTCATCTGTACTTGGTGGTACCTCCTATACTTGCTGAAATTTCCTTGTTATGGGTCTCCTAGGTTTGAAAATAAATTGTTCAACTTGCTTATCAAACTTAAGTTTCTTTGAGGCTTTAGCTTTCTTTGTCTTCTCTTTTCCTGACTGCATCAAATCATCTTGAACTAGTAGGGACTCTTCAAAGTCAATTGCCTACAATAAATCATTTAAATTTCCCTTCGAAACTGGACTTTCTTCAATAGCTACTGACTTACCCTTTTCTTTAGCCATCTGACTTCTCGTTCTTCTCCTTGGAACTACTTCAGCTGTGCTTGCTTCATGTGCGGTCTCTTTGACTTGAGCTTTTTCTTTAATTGACTGTTGAGGTGTATCTTGAATGATCAGTGGCTTTATAGACTCTCTAACTTGTTTCCTTGCCTTTAATTTTGGAAACCTCTTGGCTCTTGTTTCTGTTTCAAGACCTGATGTTGTAAGATCTTTTGCAGGTAGAGGATTGAGGCCAGTCTGGCTTCTGAAACCAGCCATGAAAATAAATGTATTCCAGTCTTTGCCTACCTTTTGAAGCTCATGCAAAACAAGTCATTTAATCAAGCCATGGTGAAACAGAGAAGTTTCACAAGCCTCCTTTCTCAATTGTACTTTGTCAGACATCTTACTCAAACTGCAGAATAAATAAAACGGTAGATCAATGGAAGCCTTCCCTGTAAAATGCAAAAGGAGTTTGAAATGGTATAAATACACCTTGTTATACCTTCCTTCGCAAGTCAGGTATTTCTGTATACAGGTGAGTAAATGTGCATAGGACTCTTTGACATAGCTCCTAGGAACTGACTTACTCAAATCTGAATTAACAAATTCTTTCTTTAAAAACTCTTTGCATAGATTCATGTCAAATTTGAAAATTTTGAACCAATTTTCTTGCCCTCGTGGAATCTCTGTCACAGTGGATATCATCTCTGGCGAGACCTGCAATTCCATCATAGCCACCTTTGAATTTAATCCTGTGAAATTTAGTGCAAATTCTTTGGTCACCTGTGCATGCCCTCCTTGTAACTTCCTGCAAAAATTCCAACATCCGGCTTTTTTAAACGCTTTTTCCACATCTTTATTCTTCAATGTTATATCCAAACCTTCAGGCTCATTTCTCAGACATTTGCCTGATCTGTGTTCTTTCTTCTATACTGATCTCTCCATGAAATCTTAATGACCTGTAAGCAAGGAATACTAGCTCTGTTCGAACTGTGAAAAACTCAGCTTCTTTTGAAAATCTGCCTCGCTTGATTTGCTGCCTCACTTGATTTGCTGCCTCGCTTGATTACAATGTTATTTAAAATTGAAATCTTGTCGTTTATAATCTTTCAATTGCAATCTTGCAAATTTGTTATTCATGCAAGGCTTACAATCATCATTAAGACTTGTGCAAGGTGGCTTTCTTGGAAATTGTAATCCGTGTGTATCAACAAATCCAATGCTGGTGATAATGGAGATGGGTGGTGGGACATGATAAGTGGAGTACATGAACTGACACAAGATGACGCAGCCACTGATTTACTTAATGGATTTGACATTTGGGAAAGATTCGTTGCGGAATGCACGAATCCCTGATTTCGCAACGCGGTTAGTTTAAATTTTGAATGATGTGCTGCAAAATCACCTAATAAGGTTTTGCGCTGTGAAAACATCTAATGAGTTTTGCGTTGCAAAACTGCTAAACAAAGTAGATGCGCTGTGAAAACACTTTAAAAAGAATTCATGCGCTAGGCAATTACCAAAAAGGCTTTGTGGTGGATAAAAAAGTGACACATGACTATGAAATCAGTGGTGAATGAGGGGGACCAATGGTAGATAAGAATACACTTGACTCATGACCTCCTAAGACTTCAGACTTTAAGGAAAAAATGAAATCAACTTAGACTAACACTGACCTTTGTCATCGGGCTAGGATGAGAAATTTTAGCATCAGATTTCTTAAGTGATAACACCAAGGAGCCACATACAATATGTTTCGTGTTGAGAAAGTATCAATAAAGAAGCCAACGGCTGAAAATGATCAACAAACGAATCCACCACGGTCATCGCGGTCTTCTTCATTAAGTAAAATATGGTTTTTTTAGATATAGTAGCTTGCTATGGCCACAATTTGTAAATCATGTGTTGCAAGAAAATGGAAAAGTGTTGATGTGCTTTCCATCACTTCAAAATGCAACTATGATGTTTGTAGCCTTTTTGTATGAGTAATTGAGGTATTAGTTTTTTATTATGTAATCCTTGACCAAAGAGTGTGTGTTATAAACTCTTGGCAAGTGAGGGGTTGTTTGAGTCATGTATCGTTTGTATATGATTGCAAAGGATGTACTATCTTTGCATGCAGGTGGTTGAAAGTGTGGATTGGCGAGGACGTAGCCGGTGCGTTGGATGTGTTAATATTTTTACATTCGTGTGGTCTTCAAAGGAATGCATCCAAGCAAAGCTTGATGGATGGAGAAGGAAAAAGTGAGGGAGAAATTTCCTCACTTGCCAATTGACTAAAAAAGACTTTTGGTGGTCCAAAATATCTTAGTGGGGAGGATTGATGCAGGTGGATATTTAGAAAAGTGCTCGTGGCATGATAAAAGGCTCAAAACTCAAAGTGACAGAATCTAGATAAACTTAGCATTGGGTTGAAGTGCTCTTCATCCTGATTCCAACGACATGAATGACACTCAAATATGAGTCTAGATGAAGAAGTTAGAGCAAATCAAAGTTCGAATTTGACTTGTCCAAGTGGCAGGAGAAGATGACATGGAAAAAGTTCCAGCAAATGGGTAGGCACCAAGTGGCAAGCTGCCATTGAGTCCCACATATCGCATATCAGGAAAAAAAAAGGTTGCAAGTCAAGAATCATCCCCCAGCAGTGTCCATTTGCGATTTGCTATATCGCATATTGCAAATCAAGGTTGAATGAGTGTTGAAGAATTGACCCCAGTGCAGACGGATTTCGATGCTATCACAATCGTAGAAATGGGAAGGTGTTTGTGATACAGTTCTACCTGTGAGCGCCGATTGCGATTTACGATCGGGTGTTGGACGCAATATTTCTTTATGCTACATTTTATATTCCCGTAAGGTCTGTGATTACCACAATGTATGGGTCAATGCTCAGATGGTTTAAAGCACCGATTGTAATGTGCGATGGGGATTGCCAGATGCGATATGTTATATATTTTGTTCTATAAAATGGTGGGCCTATGTATCACAGAAGAGCCTGTTGTAATGGCTTTGGACTATCTGTCAATAGTTAAAAGCATCAATAAACATGTCATCTAACTTCATGCGCAGTTAATGGGTTTTTCTATGTTTGAAGGGGATTTCACCATTATTATAAGGTTGTTGCCATATATCCTTCCGGCCCGATCCCGCCTGCCTAACTTGGTTTAACGTTGTCCGAGTTTTGAGGTATGTCGCCATGCTTATATATATATATATATATATATATATATATGGTTGTTGTGTCGAAAAAATGCGGCGGGAGTCAGTAGAATAGTTCAGAAGCACACGCACGCAGCAGACCCTGACCCTGGGAGTAGGCTGAACCTTACTGTAAGAAGTAGGGAGGTTCTGAGAGGTTGCAAAATGCCCGATTATCCAAATTTGGAGTTTGGATAGCATTTTTACATTGTTTTCCACCAAGAATTCAGTGGTAATGTCTGATTTTGAAGTTGGGATCTCCATTCTCTACCCATCTTTCAACTTGGATGTATAAGGACTGTAATTTCTTGTGGCTTGTTACTTTTATCTCTTTTATGCCACTAATTGAATGAAGTCCTCCCCACTATTGAGTAGGGCCTGGAGACATAGTCCAAATTGGAAAAACTCTATAATCAAATCGTTCTATCATGGTTTTTGTGTTCTTTTGATTATTTCCACATTGTTTTCGTGCTTTTAAGTTTCGTGGTTACTCAAATCTATTATATGTAATTCTAATGCATCTATAAGTAAAATATCTTATATCAAATTACAAATTGAAAATGTTATGATATAATGGGCTTCCAATGATAAATGGAATTTGGTTGTGTAGCTCTGAAAACCAAGGGCAGAAGAGAAAATACATAGGGATATAGGCCCTCGGTAAGAGCCTGAAGACTTGGCACCTAAGTGTTATACTAGAGGTCATAGGAAGTAGTTCTATGGTGTGAAAAGTGATAGGGGGCTAAGCATGAGAGGGGCTAAAGGCACTTCGGAATATTGTGATTTCGTAACATCTCTTTAATAAAAGTTAGGATAGGAAAGGCTATGATACTGCAGCATAGGTGTATTTAAGAATAAAGGAGTCGAAAACTGAAGAGTAACTATGCACAATAGAGTTGGTCACAGGAGTAATGGTGACTGCAAAGATCACTTGGTAAAGGCAGAAAGGACCACGCTTTTTAGGAAGAGTGTGTTGAGGCTTGTCTTGAATATCGAAAGAAAGCTTTTATTGATCTTATCGTGCACGCTTCATTGAATTAAATGAAGTGAAAAGAAGCAATTCTAAAGTAGCATTCAAGCTCTGTGAAGCCATGAATAAGGATGGAGATCCTCGGGGAGAGGAGATTTGTTCACAAAGAGAAGAGTGCCTAGGTGAAGTGTGCAGATGGACTAAAAATTAATTCTCAGTATGGAGATCATTTAGATTCCCATTCTTAGTGGTTAATGAGACAACATTGGTTAAGTCAGATGCAACAGTAGGATGGAGAGACATGTAGGAGTACACACTTAGGTAGCATGAATGGAAAATTGATGGGAAACAGAGGTAACATTGACCAATGTGTAGAAGAGGAACAAAAAAGAGGATCACAGTTGAGCAATGTGGGGGAAAGTATCATTATCATGAGAGAGTTGTGTAGATATCTCAATGGGTGTAAATGCACTATTTTTTGAGTCCAAGTGAGCCTGTTCTATAGAGAAAGGATGGAGAGTGCCTATGCAGAGGAAAGACCCCAAGAGATTCAGTATTTTTGAGAGAGAGAATGGTTATTTTTATGCAGAAGGATAAGGTCAACAAATTATATGCTACAATGTAAAAGGATGAGAGATCCTATGGAATAAAAGGGTCTGAGAGATGAAGTGCATGTTGTTGAAGAGTAGAGGATAGAGCGTTGTGATTGGTCGTGATGAGTGACTACTATTAAGAAGAGAAGTGGGTTGTTATAGAGTGAGAAAAATGAGTAGAGAACAAAGTTGATATCAGGTAGAGTGGCTACCATGTACAGATAAAATTAGTTCCTATTTGAGTGTGGGTTGGAGCCTGCATACAAGAAGTTGGTGCTTCCATCCCTAGTGGGTGCTTGAGAAGGCTTGGGGGTTGGTGCCTCCTCCAAGTTAGTTGTTGCATAAATCCAAGAAGCTGCAAGTTGGTGCTTGTAACAAATCCATGAATTTGGTTCTTCAAATGGTGATTTTGGTAAGCTAGACAAGTGTCTACAAATGGAGGGAGTTGGTTCTTCCTATTAGTGGGTGCTAGCAAACAATCAAAGGGATTTTTTTCTTTCTGTGAATGGTGGCTCACAAATAGATTGATGTAATAGAGTAGGTGCTCTTATTTTACATCAATAAAAACAACAAATCTTTGGTGGTTTTTTTTCCTAAAATGGTTTTCATGTAAATCCTATATGTCCAATATGCATGCTACTCATTATTTGTGTTTATGTCTTGATTTGATATTGCTGCCACATAATACGTTTATGATGATTATATGGTCGGTTGCCAAGTTTGAATGAAAAAGAAATGGGCATAAATATTTAAAATGATCCTTAACACTGATTCACTCCCCCTCTCAGTATTATCATTGTTTCCAACAACTGGTATCAAAGCATAGTTCCTACAAGAATAACTTAATCGCTAAAAGGTATATCAAAGGGAAAAACTGGCTAGTCGAGTTTGGCTAACAGAAAAAGGAGTTCCATTTTTAAAATGGATCAGGCTATGAACTCTGGAAGATCAAAATGGAAGCTTACTTGATGATAGTCAATGAAGAAATTTGGTTTTGTGTGATATATGGAGAGAGGAATGAGTTCAATGCTGAAGCTAAGGAAATCATCATGAAAGGGTTTCCTAAGATAGATGTTGATAAAGTGAGGCATTATGAGTCTGGAGAGGAATGTTAGACAAATTGCAATATCTATATGAAGGAGAAAGGTACACAGCTCAAGAGGAGGTAGAAGAACCTTGCTATTCAAGCAGTGAACCTAAATATGTGAAGGCTATTGAAAATGAGAAGAAGAGAAGGAAGAAGAATACAAAGGCTTGTCAAAGGAAAGATGATCAAAATATTGAAAATCCTTCTTCTAGTAAGGAATTTTTCGCTCATAATTCTTTAGAGGATGATGAAGACTCTAAAGAGAGACTATGTTGTTGTAAAGGTAAGATATTGTTCTGTGATAACTATAAAGACAAAGGTCACTTAGACATTAGATGTAGATACTCCATTTATGAAGATAAATATTGTCATACATATAGTCGTTGCGAAGAGAGACATACATTTGTAGAAATATAAATTGAGAGTACCTCAAAGGAAGAAGACAGATCCTGGGTGTACTCATCCATAGGATAAAATAAGACTACTCCTAATAGTGATGAAGAAGGGATATCCCTTAGACCCGTGGAAGATTCCTGGACACAAATATGGTTTTAGATCTCTGTGGTGGCTCATCTAGCACCTCTGATAGCAAAGAAAAGGATCTAGATGAAAGGAACTATTTGGGGAAGAAGTTGATCTCTTCTCTAAAATAGATCAAGGAGCTATCAAAATAAAATCTCAAGAAAAAGGAGTTGTTGCACGAGTATGAGCTTGAGAATGAGGAGTTGATCAAAACAACAATTGATTTAAATGCTCAAAAGAAGAGGCTATAAGATTGAATGGAAGGCTAACCATTCAACTAGATGAAAGAGAAGCTTACGGTGAGAGACTATAGACTGAAGCAGTCTCATTAAGACATGACTTACAAAAGTCTGGTAAAGTGATTCCTCAATATCATAAGCTTGAAGAGAGCAAAAAGGCCTTGGATGAGATTTTTTCAAAGCAAAGATCCCATATCATCAAGGTTGGTTTGGGTTTCAAAGAAGAAACAAGCTCTAAGAAGGCAAAGGTTGAAGGTTCACCTATCCAAGTAAAGGTAGATGAAGGTTCCAACAACAAGGGAAAAGAGGTTGTTGAATAGTAGTAGCAACAAGGAAAGTATCAACAACAGGAAAAGAAGAAGAAATAGTAGAATGTTATACAACAACAAAGGAAATAGTAGAAGAGAGTCAAGAAACAATAGGAAAGAGTTTAAGGAAATAGTGAAATATTCCATGGAAGGCACATGAAGAACCAACATATGTCCTTTCCCCCTCAAGGAAAAAACCCTTAAAGAAAAATCTTCAGTCCTCAAAATCTCTTTTATGGATATTGTTTTTCTTGTAATAATTTTGGATATAAATCCATGGACTGTAGATGGCATGTAGGAAAACAAGATGTGTTGGGTAGCAGTAACCCAATAATGCACAAAGTGGATAAGAGAAGGCATGTTGGTAGCAGTAGAGATTGTAACAAGATTGTTGGAAGATTTGGCAATTCCTTTGCCCCATTCTTAAACCATATTGAATGCTACAACTATGGAAATCTTGGGCACAAGAGAGAAAGATGCAGATATGAGAATAAATGGCATGCTTCTCAGCATATGCATGAAAATGTATCAGCTCGGGATTTGAAGACAAAAAGGAACAAAAGTGAAAAATAATAAAAGTTTGTCTTCAGTGCTCAGTATCGAAAGAGCAAGTTGAAAAGAGGAGGAAGAAATCAAAAGAATGATCCTCTTACCCTTGTGGTGGACCCCTCTATAAGGAAAAAATGAAGCAAGAATATTTGGGTGAAGAAAGAGGAGGCGAAGGAGAGGTATCCTCCAGCCATGCGCAACTGAGAGAAAGCTCGAACATGGGAAAATAAGCATCTTGAGGAAATTAATCCTTCTATTAATAGTCAAGCATTGAAGGTTTCAAAGAAGAAGGAAGAATATCTTCTCAGGGGGAGTAGATACTTTTTTTCTCTTCACTAAAGGAAGAGAATGGCCTCAAGGGAGGCCAAATAAGTCAGATTCAGGAAGTTAGTAGGAAAAGACAAAAAGGTGCATCTGAGTGTTGAAGGTGTCGACGAGTCCCCTTGCTAATTATAGTGATGAATTTGTTTATTTTGAATGTATCAGCATTGCAACAGAAGAAGAGAGTGCAACCAATTTGGTTTCATGGAGCGTACAAAACATACTTTTTGTTGTGAAAAGAAGAAGAGCTGCAGCAGAAGTGTGGAATGACAAGAAGCTCATAGTCAATTCAAGTCCACAAGATTAGTCCCCATGCAAATGAAAATAAGAAGCTGCAGGAGATCAAAGAGCATTGGATCAAGGGGAGTTGCTTTATTTAGTAGTAGCACGAAACAACTGTCACCCTCAGGAAAAAGTATTATTGAGTAAATGAAAGGTTTGCAACTTGGGTGGAATAGTCTTATTTCATTTAAGTTGTTAATTTGATTCCTAGTAGCCATATCTTCATAAACACAATTGGTATAAGTTGTGTGGGTACCATAACTTTCTATTGGTATCACTATGTCAGTTGATAGTTTGGGTTAATATGGAGTAACCTTTTGTGCTACTAAGCATTTTTTTTTTAGAAAAAACTATTATAGTTTTCCTGGTACATAGCATCCAATTTGTATCAATTTATTGGTGCAATCAGTATTATTCAAGTATTAGTCCTTATTATAGAAGTATGATCTCAGGTGGAAAATAAGTGGTTAAAATTCCTAGGAGAAGTGATCATAGAGGATGAAGCGACAACAGTGGTGAAGAGCAAGCTGAAATGCATCACTAATGATTGGTATTTGCAGCAACAGTAGTGAAGAGCAAGCTGAAATGAATCACTAACGATTGGTATTTGCAGTAGCAACAATACCATGAGTAGTTTAATTGGTATCAATTTCCTATAATTGATACAAAAGATGCATTGGAAAGAGAATGTTCAGCCAAAAACCATAAGGTGTCAAAAATTAGATGCAGTCAAATCAGAGGTAGTATATGTTCAAGGGGAGTATATCACATATGTCTAGTTTATATAGTGGCAACAACAATAAATCTCAGAAGAGAAGTTTGCATATTAGAAAGCACATCAACAACTAGGCCCTCATCATTGATAGTCGATGATTTCATGGGGAAGAAGAATCAGCTTATAAGCCCTTTTCCATTGATTTCAAAGGGGGATGGAATTATTGGAGAAGTTGTGGAGAAGCTTTGATAGCCCATGCAGAGGAGAGAAATCCATTGGTGGCTCATGCAAGATAAGTGTGGAAGCAGCATGAGGATTGACCATCAAAGTTAAGTGATGAGGTTGAGGTATTTCCATCGATACCAAAGGGGGATTAATTGTTGGATAGATGGAATTGTCTGGATGGCTAATGGTTGCAAGTGTGTTGGAATTGATGTCAACAATCATGTTGGGAGATGTGTTGGGAAGTTGGAATTGTCTGAATGTTGTAAATAGTGTTGTCATTGATATCAACTAGACTAACATGGATATTTGTGGTAGTAGATGTTGACCTTCATGTCCCTTGGCCTAGCTATGATAGTAATTTGGCTAGTCTGATGTGCTTGATGTGCTAAGATGAAGGGGATTCCCATGGTTGTTGTAATCTCTAGTAAAGAATCACCAAAGTAGAAGTATTATTGGAGAATCCATAAAATGATGACTATGGTGGTTGGGAGTCCAAGATTCGAGGCATAAGAGAAGTTCCATGGTGCAAAGAAAAATAGAGATTTTGCAGCCATTTATCAAGTCGAAAATGAGATCAAATTCTACATTAGAGCTTCTCCACTGGAAAGTGGTTTTAAATAGCTTTCCAACAATATGTGGAATTCCATTAATGACCGTCAAGATAAAAATTTATTGATTACTGAAGTTAGTCAAAAGCAGTTCAAACATCAGAGGAGGCTAGCATATTGAGACCTCTAGAGGTCATAATTTCAGAGGTTGGAGTTTCGAGAGCCGATTCTCAAAACTTGATATTGAAAAGGTTGGAATATCAAACCTAAAAGGTTTATTTCCTCGATAGTTTATTTAAAAGAGAACCATAGGTGCAGGCTGAATTTTGGATCCTGAATTTTGGAACTTCGAAATATCGAAGGTTGGAAGTCATTGGAAACTCGGAAGGCTCAAACTTTCAGACTATCAGAGATCATAATATTATAGATCATAATATTGGAGGGTCAGAGTTTCGGGAGCTGATTCATGGAATATTGAATATTGGAGAAGGCTTAGAACATCAAAACCTAATATCAGAAGGATTGAGCAAGAAACATATTGGAACCTCGAAGCAAGTGAATTTCAGCATTTCAGAGATCGAAATCTCGTAAGTTCTTAAAAATTGATTTCTTTTGAAAGTGCTAAGAGTTGCGAGGAATAGGAATTAAAAAGGAAATTTGTTTCAAAACCAAAGCACCAAGGACCCTTTTCTCTCTCTTCCAATAAGACACTTGGCAACAGGTTATTGGCCTTAGGAAACTGATGAGGCAAATGATGTCAGCATGACATGGTAGTCAGATTCAATGTTTTGGTGTTGTAATAGGGAAATTCTAGGTAACACATGTCACCACTAAGGAAACACCACATGGAGAGGATGACATCAACATGATGTCATCTCGAAGGTTGAAATTTTGAAGGTTGGAGATTTTGTAACTCCTGTCTAATTATTTTATAGGAAAGTTTGAATATGATGTGTGGAGCTCCAATGTTGATTAGCACAGGATTGTGGGGACCCAACGAACCAAGGGTGTAGAGAAGGCCCTAGCACCTAAAATTTCTATGGAACTATATCAGAGATCAAAGACTTTGAAACTCCTTTGTAAATTCATTTTGGAGAAATGTTACGATGAAAGGGGCTCCGATTTGTTGGCACCTATATGAGGAAACCAATAGAACCAAGGGTGTAAAGCGAGGCCTATCACCTAAGTGATATGGATTATTTCGAAAGAAGAAGACATCATAACTCTATTCTAATTGAAAATTGAAAAGTTTACGATATAGGGGGCTTCTGATGTTAAAAGGTGTTTGGTCGTGGAGCTCAGAAAACCAAATATGGAAGAGAAAATACATAGGGAGATAGGCCCCCGGTAGGAACCTAAATGCTTGGCACCTAAGTGCTATGCTGGCAGTCACATGAAGTGGTCCTATGGTGTGAAAAGAGATAAGGGGCTAAGCATAAGAAGGGCTAAAGGATCCTCAGAATATTGTGATTTCATAACATCTCTTTAATAAAAGTTACGATAGGAAAGGCTTTGATACTATAGCATAGGTGTATTTAAGGATGAATGAGTCAACAACAAAAGAGTAACTATGTACAAGAGAGTTAGTAGTAGGATTAATGGAGACTACAAAGATCTCTTTGTCAAGGTAGTAAGTACCACGCTTTTAAAGGAGTGTTGAGGCCTATCTCAAAGATTGAAAGAAATATTTTTCTGATCTTCCCGTGCACGCTTCATTGAATTAAATGAAGTGCACAAAATTAATTCAGAAGTACCAATCAATCTCTGTGAAGTCATTAATAAGCATGGAGAGTCTCAGGGGTAGGAGATTTGTTCATAGAGAGGATAGTTCCTGGTTGAAGTGTACAAGTGGAATGAGAATTAATTCTCAGTATGGATATCTCTAAGATTCCCATTCTCAGGGGTTAATGAGGCAACATTGGCCAAGTCAGACACAAAAAAAAGTTGGAGAGCCATGCAGGAATACACACAAGAGTGGCATGAATTGTAAAGTGATGGGCATGAGAGGCAACATCGACTAGTGTGCAACAAAGGAAAAAAAACAGAGGATCATAGTTGAGCAATGTGGGGGAAAGCAACATTGTCATGAGAGAATTGTGTAGAGAGCTCAGTGGATGTAAGTGCGCTATTGTGTGAGGCCAAGTGAGCCTGTTTTGCAAAGGAAGGCTGGAGAGTGCCTATGCATAGGAAATACCTCAAGAGAGTCAATGTTTCTATGAGAAAGGTTAAATATGCCTATGAAAAGGGAAAATACCAAGAGACCCTGTGGTGTGATGTAAAAGGAAGAGAAATCCTATGGAATAGAAGGGGTTGAGAGCTGAAGTGCATGTTGTTGAAGAGAAAAGGAAAAAGTGTTGTGACAGGCTATGATGAGTGATTTATGTTAAGTAGAGTAGTGGGATGTTGTAGAGTGAGTAGAGTGAGCAAAGTGAGCAGAGAACAGAGTTGATATCAGGCAGAGTCGCTGCCATTGATAGAGAACACTAGTTCCTATTTGAGTGTGGGTTGGAGCCTGCATACAACAAGTTGGTGCTTACATTCGTAGTGGTTGCTTGAGAAGGCTTGGAGGTTTGAGCCTTCGGTAATTTTTTGCTTGCATAAATCGAAGGAGCTTCAAGATGTTTCTTCCAACAAATTCATGAATTTGGTGCTTCACATGGTGCTTCTCGTAAGCTGGACAGGTGTCTACAAATGGAGGGATTTGGTGCTTCCTCCTAGTGGGTGCTATAAAATAATCAAAGGGATTTAGTGCTTCCTGTGAGTGGCAGATCACAAACATATTGATGTAATAGACAAGGTTCTCTTATTTTACATCAATAACAACAAAACATATTTGGTTTTTTTTTCCCTAAAGTGTTTCCATGTAAAACATTTGTGTCCAATATGCACGCTGCTCATGATGTGTGTTTATGTGTTGATTTCATATTTCTACCACATAATATGTTGCTGATGATTATATGGTTGGTTGCAAAGCTTGAATGAAAAATTAATTGGCATAAAAAGTTAAAATTAGCCTTAATACTTTTTCAACCCCCTCCTCTCTCTGTATTAACATTGTTTCCAACACATTGTTCACTTTCTCATTGTAAATATCGATGTACCTACTGTAAGTATCTAGTGTGCTTATTCATTGCATTGTCAAAGATACAATATGACGCAATGCCCGAGGTGAAGGCCCTATGTTTTGTTCGATAACCCTATACCCAAGAGGAGCCATTGTTACAGTCAGCTTATTTTAATTCCAAAAATAAAAATTTATATATAAATATAATATCTATATATATATATATATATATATATATATATATAACAATAAAAAAGGAAAGGGGGAAAATATAGAGAAGGGGTCTCTTTACCCTTATGTCTTGGAAAATTTGATGTGCCACTTTGAGAATATGGTGCAGGCCCCAAGTTCAGGATATAAGAAAAAACAAAATATATTTTGAAAAAGGAGTGGTGCAACCCCACAAATGTCAACTGGAGTAAACTGTTAAAGGGTGTACAATTGTCAAAAGATATCATTCTATCACAAATCGGGGTTATGCTCATATCAAGTCAGACACCACAACCAACTCAAGATTTAAGGACATTAGATATTGTATATAAAACAATTGTGGTATCATAAATAACCAATATGGTGTAGAAGAAAATGTACAGGAAGCATCCAAAAAGTAGGTTACTCGAAGTCAAGGAGTTAGTGGTAGATTTTAATTCCAAATTCGACAAGAGAGTCAAAGCAGGGTTACCATCATGCTGGGTTGAACAAGGAATCCTCCTCTCCTGGGAACAATATGAAACATTGTTGGTGGAGGCAAAGAGTAAAACCAATTCCTCTCATGAGAAAACAACAATTCTGAAGGGAGCTACAATTTTAAACCATTTACAGAAACACTTCCAACTACTATGGTTAGTCAAGACTTTGTTCACTAACAAGCCTACAGACACCAAGGTTACCAACTTAAGAATGGCCTGTAGTAGGATGCCACATTGTCTAGTTCTAGAATTGAATTTGTGGAAGAAATGTTTAAACTTAATCTCACCAATAAAGGTTTGAGTTGTAGAACCCGGAGTTTCATCAAGTGAGCCTGAAGTTGTACAAAAGTCCCAAGTTATCAAATGATCTGTTTTACTTATTTTTAATTTCTAGAAAATGTCTTATTTTTTGTAATTGAAGAATTAGAAATAGTTTAGTCTTTTGACTTTCATGAGGAGTGAATAGTTAAGAAGTACTTGTGATATTTTACATTTCAATAATTGTTTCCAATGTAATAGTTTCTTTAACAGAACATGAAGGGACCAGTTTTGGGGTTCCAAATTTTGGCCTCAGAGAGACAATTTTATTGTATAATGCACAAAATTTTCTTGGAGAAGTAATGAAATTTTAGGATGATTCCAACTATGTGTTGACTATGAAATGTTTAATCTCTCTTTTTGAAAGTCATTTATGTGTTTCTCATCTTTGGAAAATGTGTATTGAAGTTGTTGGTTCTTTTTAATTGAATATAGTTACTTATGGTTTAAATAGCTAACAGTACATGTATATTTTTACTGAAAGTAACCCTAAATTGTGCTCTACTTTTCCATCATTTCACTTTTGTAATCTTCCATGATTTCAAGTAATATTTGGTGTAAAATATTTTGTTCTTGCAACCTTATACATTAAATCTTCCCCTTTGTTCTCTTTCTATCCATATTGCAACTTCAATAAGTCATTTTCACAAATAGTTAAACCCCTTGCAAGGAGTTTTCCTTTTCTCCAAGAGTTACAAATATGTTACATTTTCAAGAAATATCTCTAAGTTACCATGTATAAAATAACAAATGAAAATCTGTTTACTTTTTCTGCATAAGTGTCCTAGTTACTCGCCTCTTTTTAGCCAGAGGTTGTCCACATGGTTACAACACATACCATACCAAAGTTATTTCAAGGGCCAAATTTATGATTAAAAATTATATTTAAAAATAACATCTATAATCATATATTCTAAGAAAACATTGATGTTATATAGTTTGTTTCCATTATTGACAAATGTTAATAAAAATTTATTAGAAAAATTAAACTAAAATAAAATTCAAAAAATAATTGAAAATTTTATAAATGTCAGAAGCAATTGAATAGAATTTCATCATAAACAAGATTTATGAGAATGGTCACAATTGTTGGTCCTACCATCTCAACTTACATGACCATTGTGATTGGTGCAAGAGGGCTAGGGTTGAGCTTGTTGTTGTCCTACCTCAGTCAGCGATGATCAACTTCCAAGCCCACCTCCATAATTTGATTAGAATAGCAATGTGTGAAGTTAATGGATATGTTCCACTATCAATTACAACAATAAGTGGAAGAAAAAACAAAAAACTATAATTCTATAATTGATGGGTATATTGGAAAGGGACTGTGAGATTTATATGAAGTAGTACTATGAATGGTTTGGTGGAATCCAAAATCATCATACAACAGATTCTCTGATGTGTGTTAAATAGATCTTCCACAACTGTACCACTCACATACTAACTGCACCACAATATAATTTTAACATTAGGAATTTGATGTGCAATACTTTAAAATTGAGCGGCGCTAGAGAAATTTCACGGCTCTTTGAAAGTATTCAACACAACTATTTTTTATCGTCGGTGTCCGACCAAAGTTTGAAGAATAAAGCAATGGCCTTGGTACATGGTTCGTTCCTTCACCATTCTTTGATAAGTATTTCCTTTGCCAAAAGGCTCGTTAATATATCTGGAACAAGTGTCTTTTTAATGTGTGTGCAGAATAAGTGTCATGTAGGAGAATAGGTGTGTGGAGCAAAGAACACAAACTTTATTCTGTAATGTTCCACGCACATCCCCAATTCCGTACCTCTAAAAACCTCACATAGTTCACACACTTCTTTTGCACTCCTCCATCCCTCAAAACATTACATATTAATCAATTAATTAACGATTTTGGATTATTAAAGTTTGGGTCATGAAAATTTTGGTTTTTGTGTATTATAAATGTACCAAGTCATATGGTAATCATGTGATGATCCAGATTTAAACAGGAATGCAACAAATTACAGAGATAACCATAAACACAGAGGTGCAACAGAAATAATACTTCATTTCAATAATGTAAAATACTGAAATATGCTTACAAACAGAAATGGAAATAAACTAGCTAGGGCGAAGGTAGCTTATGTCTGAGACAAGATGTGGCGGTTACATGCCTCTGAACTGTGTTACAATGAGGCTCGAAGGCCTATTTATTGTTGAGAAACAATGGAAAACCCTAAACATCCAAAAACCTAACCCTATAAGATGAAACGCCAAACTGTGGGCCCCATTTAGGTAAATTGGTACATCAACTTCCCAGGGTCATAACTTTGGCATACGATCTCCGTTTGATGCACACAATATCTCGTTAAAAAGGTCTATCCGAGAAATACAACTTTGGGAAGAGTGCTCCCAGTTTTCCCAAAACCGTCATTTAGGGCCTCAAAACAGCGTCGGAAGTTCAGGACCTGAAAAACTACTAAAAATAGTAAACTGTGCTACAATTAAGGAAACTGAAAAGCTGAAAGAAACAATGGTGGGGGTCCAAGTGGACTTGACAGGTGGCCACCAATATCCACCTCGATCATTCCTCCCCCCTTAGGAGGCAATGGTCCCCATTGCATTGAGTTCCTCCATGAGATGAGGAAACTTCTGTTGAACTTGGTCTCTGCTGAGCCATTTGTCCTGGTGAAGGAGTTGGTCTGCTTTGACAACTCGATGCAATGGGATATTCTGCTGGCAAGTGTGCTTGATTTGTGTGTCCATGATTTGATCATTTGCAGCTTGTTCCATGCAATCTGGATTTAACTCTGTGGGTGTGAGTTGTTCTACAATGTTGGATGTGTCTAGTAATGCTGGAAAGTATGGCCGAAGGCGATCCACATTGAACACTGGGTGCAGGCCAAGGAATGATGGAATTCTGAGCTCAAATGCATTGTCTCCCATAGCCTCGGTAATGGTGTAAGGACCATATTGGATTGGTCTGAGTTTTCGATAGGCTTCGATAAGGTGTTCCTTTTGCAAATGCAACCAGACCTTTTCGCCCACTTGAAACTTGTGTGGCACCCGATGTTGATCATGTCGCTGCTTGTGCTTGGCATTTGATTTCTCCAAAATGCCATGGACCTACTGGCAAATATGTTGGATGTGCTCAATGAAGTTGTTTTCCTTTTCTATTTCAGACTGGACATGAGACAAATTTGCACGAGTAGCTACAAATGGCATGGCCACATCAATGGGACATAGTGGCTGGTATCCCAAGCCCACCTGAAAAGGGTTGTGGCTAGTTGAGCTGTGGAGAGCCCAGTTGTAGTTGTGCTGAACATAGGGGAGGCTCTCGTCCCATGTGTGTGGATGCTTTGAGTTGTACATGCGCAGAATGTGTACGATCATCCTATTGACAACCTCTGTCTGGCCATTAGTTTGAGGATGGAAGGCTATGGACTTAGTGAGTTTGGTGTCCAGCATTGACCAGAGACTGGACCAAAATGTACTGAGGAACCTGCTATCCCAATCTGAGATAATAGACTATGGGATCCCAAAGTGTACCGACACTCATTCAAAGAATAGTTTAGCAGTGGCTTCTGCTTTGATATTCTTCTTACAGGCCGCCATAATGGCCATCTTCGAGAACCTATCGAAGACCACAAAACACATTCATTTCCATGCTTAGTGGAAGGAAGGCCTGACATGTAATCCATGGAGATGGATTCCCAAGGTCGACTAGGGGTAGGCGGAGGAGTATAGAGGCCTTGTTTCTTGATGGTCGGTTTGGCAATGGTGCACACAGTGCATGATCCGATGTACTTCCCAACATCTTGTCAAAGATTCGGCCAATAGAAATACTTCTATAGTACTACCACCGTTTTCTCAACCCCGAAATGCCCAGCAGTCTGACTGTAATGTTCTTCCCAAATCATCTTCGCATGCTTTCTTGAAGGAACACAAAGGTGACCTAGGTGGCATAACAGGGCATCTTAGAGGTGGATATCTAGAACATGCTGACCCTCCAAGAGTGTCTAGTATGTGTGACCAAATTCTGTATCACTTTTGTAGAGAAGTGGCCAATCAGAAGTATCGTGCCTACAAGAGTTGAGCACGGTGGTTAACACCATGATCGGTGGTTGACTGAGGCAATTTGCAACATGATTAGTGTTGCCCTTCTTATAGCTGATATTCAAATGGAACTGTTGCAGGTATGTGAACCACCTCTGCTGGCGATCATTCTACAATTTCCCTTAGGTCTGTATGAACTGCAAGGGTCGGTGGTCTGTGTGGATGACCGTTTCCTTCCCCAAAATGTAATGCTTCCATTGTCAGTAGGCCTGCACAATGGAATACATCTCTTTGTCATAAGTGGGATACTTCCGAACTGTGTCTAAACGTGTCTCACTATGATATGCCACTGGATGCCCATGTTGAGTAAGGACTGCCTCAATAGCATAGTCAGAGGCATTTGTCTCGACCTCAAATGGTTGTTGCAAGTCTGATAATGTGAGCATTGGTGCCGAGCAGAAGTGATATTTCAACTCTGTGAATGCCTTCTATTGAGATTTAGACCAAAAGAATTTTTCTTTCCCTCCTCCCTTGGTGACTTGACTCAAGGACCAAGTGATATGAGAAAAGCCCAACACGAACCTGCAATAGAAGTTGGCAAGACCTAGAAAGTTGTGGAGCTCTGTCAGAGTGGTTGGAGATGGCCAATCTCGAATGACTTAGATCTTGGATGGATCCGCATGCACCCCATGTTCATCAATAATGTATCCCAAATACTAAACCTGGGTCATGCCAAAAGTGCATTTCTCCAAATTGGCACATAACTTCTGTTGTCATAGCATTTGGAGAACCTATCAGGTGTGGTGGAGGTTCTCTTCCCAACTCTAGCTGAAGATCGGGATGTCTCCAAGTATACCACTACAAATGAGTTGGTGAATGGTTCTAAGATGTCATCCATTAGCCTCATGAAGGTTGCAGGAGTATTCGTCAATCAGAAAGACATAACCAACCATTCAAAAAGGCCCCCTTGGCTTTGAAGGTAATGTTCCACACATCGAAGGGTTTGATTGGTACCTGGTGATATCCTGACTTCAAATCGATCTTGTTGAAATATTTTGCCCCCTTCAATTGGTCCAGGAGGTCACCAATCCGTGGGATTGGGTACCTATTATGGACAATGATGTTGCTCAGTGCCTGATAGTCAATATAGAGTCTCCAAGTCCCATCCTTCTTCTATACCAATGCGATCGGGCTCCCACAGAGCAATGAACTCGGACGTATGTGACCTTTCTATAGTAGCTCCTGAATCTGCCTCTTTATTTCATCGTTCTCCCAAATGGAGCATTGATAGATTTTTCCATTGGGCAGTAGTGTACCTAGGGTCAGATCAATGGATTGTTGGACCTGAAAGTGTAGAGGAACCCCTGCAAGGGAGGTGAAGATGTCCTCGTACTCCTCCATGACCTTGTCCATCTATAGTTGTCGTGTGTTGGCCCTCAGTTTTGGTCTATTTTTGCTTAAGGAAACTTACTTAATCCTTATATTTTCCATCCATTTTCCATCACATCCATCTCATTTTGATGTATTTTATGCATATTCAGGTGTTTAATTTTGATTTTTCAATTTCTAGAAGTTTTTATGAAAATTGAGTTTCAAGTGCAATTTTGGACTGAATCATAAATTCCCGTAATAGCTATGTGGATGACATATTTGCAGGAAACTTGGGCTCAAGTTAGATGCATGAATGGAAAGCTTGGGAACTAGGACTGAGCTAACTCCACTTGGTTCGGTCAAAACAAGCTTTATTAGGCCCGGTCAAGGCTGGTCAAACATGACTAGTCATCAGAAAATCCCTAGGAAATAGGGCAGTTTTGAGATTTTATGGGATTGACCATATTTCTTGGGATGAATTGGATAAGTTAGACATATATAGGTGGATATGAGGAGATATGAATGTTAGGAAGATTATAGATCAGTTTGTTTCACAAAACTTCTATTTAAGCCAAGACTTTGATGGCTTATAAAAATGTAATTTTTATGTAACTTTTGTATAGTTTTATGCTGAGACACTTTGGAGTTTGAAGCTAATTTGAAGAACCTCTTTCATTTCAATTTGTTGTTCATGCTTGGTTGATTTACTGAAGTTGTTGTAGCTGAGATTTCTTCAAGTGTGCAAGGCAAGGGTGGAGGCCCCCACACCAAGCTAAGTGCACTTCTTGGTTCAATTTCATAGTTTTCATAGATTAGTTCTTGTTTCAAATGTATTTAGATGTGTGATGATTTCTGAATGAATATTGGAATTCTAATCTACATATGAAGGGACACACAGGAATTTAAGTTAAATTCCCGTTCTATTTGATCTTGAACTAAAACTGAATTTCATTCTCCATTTCTTATCTGAAGTTATTTCTGCATTTCTGGTTTCAAGCAATGGTGATTGTGATATAGTAGGATTGTGAAGAAGGACAATCTAGACCTCCTTAGTTAGGAGCCTCTTCTTTTACTTCTTCTGCATCATAAACCATTGTTAATTAGTGCTCATAGATTTATCTTCATGAAAGTAGTATTGTAGGGAAGGACACCCTGGTTCTCCTTAGTTAGAAGCCTCTTCCCTCATATATTACATAAATGAATTAGAAACTGTTAAAATAGGTTTATATTTGTAATATGTACTTCTTTAAATCTTCAAATTTTATCTTCTAAACTTGATTATATCTGATGTCCATATACTGTGGATTTGCCTCCAAGTTTTAAACCCAGATTGATAATTAAATACTTGTGTTATTTATGTTAATAAATTAGCTCAACATTTTGACACCATTGCCGGGGAGGCAATTATCAGCATAGCCAAATAGAAGATAAACAAAAACACTAAAAATTTAGCTAGTATACATTTCTCTTAGTTATGTTTCTTTATGCCTAGAAATAGAGATCCTAAAATTAGGTTTCCAAAACAAAACCCCCCAACAAAAACATAAAATCAAAAAAATAACTACAAAATCCATTTTCAACAACGAGATCTAAAAGATGATGTTAATAATAGGTTACAACACTATTCCATTCTTCAACATTCTTTCTCATCAAATCTTTATGATCAGATAAATTTTCATGTCCAAACATACATTAAAGTATATTTTTCAAATTTGGATATCAGTTTACTTATGATCTTGTTACGAAAATGGATGCACTGAAAATTCTCTTATACTTGAGAGAATGAATTATTTTTCTAAAATAGAATAGGATAGAATAGAATAAATAAACAAGTAGAATGAATTCACAATAAGACTTCCATAATAAATTTGATTCAAACAATTTCTTCAAATCATTGTTCAATATTCATTTGAAAGGACTACATGGCAAAATGCAGTAAGAACAAACCTATTTTGGGTAACCATATATGATCATTCTGAAATCGTGGTTTTTTTTACATATCTCTTGAAATCTAGTTTTGGAATCTGTTTTTAATTTTTCAATCTATATCACAAATAAAAATGTGATCAAAATCAAAAATAGGTCTCAAGTGAAATGTTGAGAACAGAGTTAGTACATCCTATACTTGAGGGTTCTAATGGAAACATTTTTATCCGAAATTCATAGGGAAGATAGCCCTTGGAATCCAGTTTCCAAATCAATTTGAATCACTTCAATTAGGTATCCTATGAAAAAGTTATTCTTGAAATACTAACTGCTTGTCGAAAAATTTGCATGGTGACAATTCTAGGTCTTGCCCGTTCATTGGCATATTTGAAATACCAAATCATATTCTTTTCAAAACTTGTTTATATGGGAGATATATATTCAAGTATAGTTTAAGAAACAATTTGAATCATCCCATTTGGAGGTGAAATGAAAACGTTATTCCACATTTAGTGACTGCATGTCTTCAAACCAGTATAGTAAAACTCTGCCTCCTAGGTCTCTTCATCACCAATTTTGTGATATCAAGCCTAAGAATTTTTAAGACATGTTTCTACTGGAAATTAAAAAATGAATCTAATTTAATATCCAAGTGGAATCACATTGATCTGATCTTTATCGAAGAAGTTACACTTCAAACAGTGATTGTTGGTCTAGTTAAAAATTAACAAGCAGCTCTATCAAACATGGCACTCCCTATAATTTTTACCATATCATTTTAAACCATTTTGAAAACCTATTTATACTGGAGGCAGCCATATGAATTCACTTCAAATTGGCTTTTGAATCACTCTAATTCGATATAAAATGAATATTTTGTAAACAAAATACTGCTAGGAGGTCTAAGCTAGCCACCATTCCGCAAGGGGTAAATAAATGCATTATATTTGTCTATCATATTTGGACTTGTTTTCTAAGAAATGCTTGTAATGATTTACATGTTTATTGGAAGAAGAGAGACTGTACACCTCTCTATCTCCATCATCTAATGTTATATTGCAAGCAAGTGCTATGTTTTTGCAAGTCATAGGAAGAATGAAGGAGTGAATTCCATGGATGAAGTAATTTTCAAAGTCAAATTCATATTCCAGAATATGAATACAAATGTTCAAGTCAAAGCAAAGTGAAAATTCACTTGATGTTGAGTTTATTCAATGAAACTCAAACTCTTGAAGCTTGCTCTTAGATGCTGACCACCAACATCAACAAACCCTACAACATGATCGAGATAAAGGCAAAAAGACATGAAGCTAATCATCAAAAGAAGCAGTCAAGTTCTATACCATATCAAGTCACAGAGAAGCCTTTCAAAAGCCATATTGTTCATGATTTGATCCATCATCCATATTGTATGTTAAGCTCCACGACCATGCAAGTTGAAGTCCAGACTTATTATCTATCCATTTACTACTAAATCATGACTTCAATATAACCTATTTCCATAAGCTTTTCATACTTCCCTACTCCATTACACCCCACCTCCATCTAGAAAAGAAAAACTAAAAAATAGAAAAAGGTCAAAAATAATAAAGGAGTTTGGTTGCGAAAATCCACAAAAGTGGCACAATACAAACTCGAATTCATATCGGATAACCAACTTGTTTGGCCAATATGAATTCTCTATTTTGTTTTACCATTTCTTTAGTTTGAGTTTGCAGAAATCATCCTCTAGAATAAACAAGACTTGGGGACAAGTATTCCCATTAGCAAGGGGGGAATGTTCACAAAAAGAAACTTAGTTGTGCAATTGAATTGACGACGGAACTTGCATTGTTGGCAGTTGGGACCTGAAATATTTTTGAAATCAATTGTAGAGGGACCTAAAATGTTAGCAAACACATGTATATATTGCATAAAAATGTACATGACAGAAGGGATCTAAGTTATTATGAATCAATTGCAGAGGGACCTGAACGACATCAACAATCAATGGACCAGAATCAACGAAGAACGTAGAATAGGAAGCATAAATAAGCTCTATCTATCTACTATATTCGAACAAGACAACTTCATCCAATATTGTTAAATAATAGCAGCATTCATCCAATACTATCAGGGAAGTACAAGTATAGTAAGTGCACAATTTTTCTCTTGTAAATTCAAACTTTTGTAGAAATTTTAGACTTTGTTAAAATTGAGTTAATACCTGAATGCATTCATTACATTTTCCTCATCCTATACCCAATATCTTAGACCTAATCCTATATTTATATTCTATTCATTCCATAACCCTAACATTTCATAACCCTAAATATCATTCTATATTTACCTATATTTATTTCCTACATTCCATATTCATTTCATAACCCTAACCCTAAGTACATAATCTTAAGAATTTTTCCTCTAAGCAAAAGGGATTAAAAAGGATGCAAATAGTTGAACCTGCACAAACAAATGGAAACAATTTTAAACATGACCTAAAAATGGTCATTTTAAAATTAAGGAAATACATTGCAATACATATGGAATAAGTGAAAATCAAAATGATTAACCTTATCATAAGCACATCAGAAGAAATGCTATTATTTATATATGCATGGTGTAAAGTTATGAAATATGATATGATGGCAAGTATATGGTAATATGACAAAGGGTAAGGTTTTTATCATTTCAATAAATATCAAACATGCACATTATTGAAGCCATTAAATCAAATGATTTAATGATGAATGCAAACAATCATAGGTAATGGTGAAAGTGCAAAACAAAACCATGCTTCATGCAACAACGTGGAAATCAAAACAAACAAAACATATGACAATCAAAGGTTCTGTGCATGATATCCAGTCAAATTACTGCAGCATCAACATCACGGTCAAATTTTCAAAGGAGAAGTTTGTAGTTTTGCAGCTCAGAGAATTATACAGTTTGGAACCCTAAGAGCTGTAGAAAAATCTGGAGTCGTAGTGAAACATTCCCGGCTGCGAAAATTTCTCTAAGCTGAAGCAAAACTGTAGCCTAACGCAGAGCTACTTTGTGTCGTAGTTACGCAGAACTGGCAGCAGCTGAAGCCGTAAAAAAGGCCTAGAACTTCAAAGAGTAGCGTAAGAAATAGGAGAAGATGTTGTGGAAAAATAGGAAGGATAGGCATCGGTTTTAACATGAGTTGAAAACCAATATTTCTGTTCGCAATTGGATTAAAGCACTCCAACAAACTCCAAAAATAGCGCAGAAGAGGCAGATAAGATTCCCGATTTTTACTAGTGTTGAACGGATTTTATGGTTAGTAAATCTCGGGATAGTTTTGATAAGTGTCATAAAACTCCAGTTAGAAAATTGGGTCTTTGCCACCAATCAGCATGCTAAGGCATTGAAACAAAGGTTGAGGAAATATCAGGATTTTTCACTGAGATATGGACTGTCTGTTATTTATTTAAAAATCTATGCCACCAGTCAGCAAATAAGAGCGCTTAACAGTGGAAAACGTTATGAAACGCAGGAGAGGAATCATGGCACTTCATCAAGTAAATCGATTTCAATCCTCCATGAAATCACCAAGTTTGTTAATAAAACGGAGTATTGAATACACAGTGAGTTTAAATGCACAAGCAGTGGGCTTAATTTTACAATCAATAAAACTGTGACATAGCTAAAGATAAACGTTTTGTTAACTGTAGGAGGTAGCAAAACGAAATGAACTTAGTTGTGCATGAAAAATCTTCTATGGGAATTCAAAATAGAGTTTGTTCATAAATTTTGATTGCATGAAATGAGGAATTTTGTGTATTTTTGTAAAACGTATAGCCAGCCAAGTTTACAACTACACTTGTTCATTTTTATTTATCAAACAATGTGACAGGAGTTTCATTTTGATTTCACAATGGAAATGATCAATGAAAACAGTGTACATGGTTTATAATGTGAAAAGCAATTCATTGATTATAAGCAGTGAAGTGTTGTATATCGGTTACTGCATGTTGATTGTATAAACCATAAGGTACGAGTGCACATACAATGGCTTCAATTCAAAAATCAGAAAATGAAGAAGCGACTCTAGTTTGATGTCATAGGAATATGTTAAGAAAAACGAAAATCGAAAGGAGGAATTATGATATTATTTCTTTTTTTTTTGTATATTTCTTTTCCAAAACAGAGTTCAATTTCTTTCTTACAGAAGTGTGTATAGAGATGGATATTTGGTTTGCATGAACAGCGCAGAGTTTTGACAAACAGCGACAATATTGCTACAAAGATAGAGACAAAGGAGTTTTTTTTTAAATTTTGATGAAACAAAGGATAGAATATAAGAAATATATTAATAAAAACATGTTTATTATGTTTTTATAATTTTTCTATATCAAAATTTTGTGTTTGCGGAAGCAGTAAGTTGATATTTTTGAGGATTGGTTTCATCTCTTTGTCAAGGGCATTAGAAAAGAGGTAAGCAGGATACTGGAGAAGCATTTGAAGAGAAAATTTGATTTCAAATTGAATGATCATTCAATCTCATAAATGCATTTAAATTTTAAGAAGCTACTATTTTTCATTGCTTTTTCTGAGCAAGCTAGAATCAAATTTGAAAACCAAAAACATGGGTTTTCTTCAGAACGAGCCTAATTAGGCTCAATGCGAGCATTTTTCTCAAATTCATTTCTATTTGGGATTTTTTTATGGTTCTTTCGACCCCTATTTTGTAGATTGAGTGGGTAAAACAATGGTTAAATTGAAAGTGAATGCCTAGACATAAAAAATAAAAAATAAATAAATAAATAAACTGCTTCTTTTAGTGAGATGTAAGGGCAACTGGATATTGGATCCTTTGAGTAAAATTGTTGATTTGAGAGGGACATGAATCCTGTGTCAGAATGTATTGCAAAATTCAAGTTTTATTTGTTGTCTTCTCTGAAGCTACTCATCCAGAATGATATATTGGTAAAGAATGTCATCCACAAGAAAAGAGAAGAAGTACATGAAAGCATAGATATCCTTTTCATAGGTAGCTTCATCTTCAAAGGGATAGAGCCACAGGTACATCAGCAGGCCAGTCAGCATATAGAAGTAAAAGGTCAAAAGGAAGAAACAAGCATGAGGACATGCTTGAAGATCAGCAAGGGGGAGATGTTGGCCCTCAGTTTTGGTTTATTTTTGCTCAAGGAAACTTACTCAATCCTTATATTTTCCATCCATTTTCCATCATATCCATCTCATTTTGATGTATTTTATGCATATTCAGGTGTTTAATTTTAATTTTGCAATTTCTAGAAATTTTTATGAAAATTGAGTTTCAAGTGCAATTTTGGACTGAATCAGAAATTCCCGTAATAGCTATGTGGATGACATATTTGCAGGACACTTGGGCTCGAGTTGGATGCATGAATGGAAAGCTTGGGAACTAGGACTGAGCTAAATCCACTTGGTTCAGTCAAAACAAGCTTTATTAGGCCCGATCAAGGCTGATCAAACATGATTAGTCACCAGAAAATCCCTAGGAAATAGGGCAATTTTGAGATTTTATGGGATTGACCATATTTCTTGGGATGAATTGGATGAGTTTGACTTAGATTGGTGGATATGAGTAAATATGATTGTTAGAAAGATTATAGATCAGTTTGTTTCACAAAACTTCTATTTAAGACAAGACTTTGATGGCTTATAAAAATGTAATTTTTATGTAACTTTTGTATAGTTTTATGCAAAGACACTTTGGAGTTTGAAGTTAATTTGAAGAACCTGTTTCATTTTAATTTTTTGTTCATGCTTGGTTGATTTACTGAAGTTGTTGTCACTAAGATTTCTTCAAGTGTGCAAGGCAAGGGTGGAGGGCCCCCACACCAAGCTAAGTGCACTTCTTGGTTCAATTTCATAGTTTTCATAGATTAGTTCTTGTTTCAAATGTATTTAGATGTGCAATGATTGCTGAATAAATATTGGTTTAATTCTAATCTGCATATGAAGGGACACACAGGAATTTAAGTTAAATTCCCCTTCTATTTGATCTTGAACTAAAATTTAATTTCATTCTCCATTTCTTATCTGAAGTTATTTCTGCATTTCTGGTTTCAAGCAATGGTGATTGTGATATAGTAGGATTGTGAAGAAGGACAATTTGGACCTCCTTAGTTAGGATCCTCTTCTTTTACATCTTTTGCATCATAAACCATTGTTAATTAGTGCTCTTAGATCTATCTTCATGAAAGTAGTGTTGTAGGGAAGGACAACATGGTTCTCCTTAGTTAGGAGCCTCTTCCCTCATATATTACATAAATGAATTAGAAACTGCTAAAATAGGTTTATATTTGTAATATGTACTTCTTTAAATCTTCAAATTTTATCTTCTAAACTTTATTATATCTGATGTCTATATACTGTGGATTTGCCTCCAAGTTTTACAAACTCGGATTGATAATTAAATACTTGTGTTAATTTATGTTAATAAATTAGCTCAACATCGTGTAGAGGGGTCCTGTCTGGAGGTCGTGTACACCATCTTCTTCTTTCCTTAAGGGCATATCATCAGGAAAACAAAATTCTTGGTTTTGGAAATGAGCTTACTACATTGTCTTGTAGTAACCAAAGAGATGATGGTAGGCGGTGCTACCTCTGGTATCCTGTACAACTTATTTCCCAAAGTAACAATAATAGCATGAGGCCTTGATTCATACACAACATGTCGCTTCCACAGGTATGGTTGTCCTAATAATACATCACAAACTTCAAGGGGAGAAATGTCACACAATACATCATCTATAAAGGGCTTGATGTTGTATGGAAGGCAACACTGTTGGCTCACGCAAAGATCTCGTCCTTGAAGAAGCCACCCGACAATCTATGGTTGTGGATGTGCTATGGTTGGTAAGCCTAGCCGCTTCACTACCTCTACCAAAATGGGGTTCTTTTGGCTCTCGCTGTTGACAATGAACTGTAGTGGGGAGCCCTTTCCCACATTTGGGAGTGGAAGAGACGCTCCTCCTCCTCTGGATCTTCGAGTTCCTTCTTCTAGATCTTTGTGGTGGCAACGGTGGCGTTGGGCTCTGCATCAATAATCTACTTCCGTTTGTCACTCCCCTTGTCGGGTTCTAACTCATAGTCCGAACATGCATCTGATTCTAAAACCTTTAGCTTGGCCCAGTGACTACTTGGCCCGACACTCGCTTGTGTTGTGAGTGGAGCTCTTATGGAACTCACACCACTTTCTTGTGTCCTTTTTCAGCTTCGCGTCGTTGTTCTTTTCTTGCAACTTTGGTAGGTTGTCTTGGGTCACCCCGCCTTGGCTTTGTCTTTTGTTCTACGATTTGGGGGAACCTTTCCCTTGCTTTGGATTCACAGATCCAAAGTCTCGCTTCTTCTATTTAAACTTTTGTTCAACCTTGACGACATATCGGTATGTTGTGCCAAGCGAGGAGATGTTCAATAATTCTATTTCTTCCTGGATGTACTTATGCAGGCAACCGCGATATTTGAGTACCAAATGCTGCTCCAAATCCTTGATACCCACCTTTGTGCGAAGGGTATGGAAAATATTGGTAAACTTCGGCACGTCTTGGTCCCTTCCCTGCCGTAGCGTGGTCCACTTTATGTATTGGTCCTCATAGCTTCCGACAGCGTAGTACTACTCCTTGATGGCATCCCAGAATGAATTCTAAGTGGGTGTGGCTGAAAATAGTGAGCCTGTACTTTCATCCTTTTGCTCGCAGTAGGTTTCCCTCTAGTCCTTTGAGAAGAGCGAAAATGATCTTTTCCCAACTGGAAAAATCATGAACAGAAAAATAACCCTCTAGCATATTTAACCATTTATCGGTGGTATCTGCATCTATCTGACCCTCGAATATGGGGATTTCAAAATTAACTTGTACCTTAAATGGTGTGGCATTTCCAGAGTAATTGTTGGAAGCTAATGCGTCGCCCCTGGGTAGCCGCTGAAGGATCTAGGCAAAGTTGTCCATCATCGTGTTCCTTTGTCGCTCGAGGGCTTCTTCGAGAAATATTTTGATAGGATCTGCTACCCCCTCATCTTTCTTTGCATCCTCCATGGGAGGCCATTGGGATTTGCAAGGCCAGTCTTGCAAAGGTTCAACCAGTTCAAGCCCTAACTCCTTATATCCCGACCTCGTTGGGGACATGCAAA
>APFE031521855.1:90613-113257 GCA_000404065.3 Pinus taeda | reverse complement strand
AAAATTAAACTAATTTAGATCGAGGGCAATTAAGGTTGGAATTTGATTTGTAATGTAAACTTGAAGGTGATGGAAAAATTGCAAGTAAAATTTTATGTATTTTGGGTAATGGATCAATTTACAAAACACATAAAATATTGATCTTTAAACTTAGTTAACAACAATAACAAAGACAATATACCATATCAGAAACACATAATAACAAAAATGATAAAGGAGTTCACTCCTCTCCTGGGCTACATCTCTTGGTCCAACTTCCAATGTTGGGTCTCTCTCATTAAGTGCTCAAATTTGTGTTTACATGGATTTAAAGTACTTAGAATGTAGATATTATGTTTCCAATGGCTTTAGAATTGTCAAAAACCCCTAGTTGGGCTATTGTTGGGCAAAATTCTCCAAAAACTGAAGAAGTTATTCTCTTCCCAAGTTTCTGCTAATTGATTTACAAACTGCACTGGACTGCTAAACATCCTACAAGTTCTTCATTTCCAGGGCACACAGAGCGATAATTTCGTGTGGCTCCAAGGAGATTCGTGTCGAAATTGGTGCATTATGTTGCTTACCTAGATTTCCCAATAATTCTTTGGGCATAAAATCAGGGCCACATGGAGCCATGTGTCCGAGGGTTAGGGCTAACTGCCCAGCCTTGTCGACATAGCTACCTGGCTCTTTGATGGGTGGTTCTATTACTGCATAAAATCGAGATTGTTCCTATTTCATCGCATCCATTGTTAAACACCACACCGAGACTGTGGTTATATAGCGTATCATGTGATTGGGGTTGATCCCCATTCCTCCACCCCAACTATGCCACAATCCAGGCTTTGAAATGTGGGCATATGGTATGCCAGATGATCTGTGGTTGGTCTTCTCTTTCCTCCCTCACAACTGTTGGCTCCAGGTATGTATGTTGTGGTCCTATGCGGGTGTCAGAACTGTGGGTCATGGCTAAGTCTGCACCCTTGGCTTCCCTGCCTGCGGTCTCATGGGCATGGGGTGACCACGGTCAAGGGCTTAGTCGCGACCCCATCCCCCAATACTCAACAACATAAAACTTAAATAAATGTTAGCCACCATAATAGTTAAGAACTACCACACGCCCTAGCAATAAGGCATTGTACTATTGGTTTGGAGGTCATGTGTTCAACTCTCTTGGAGGCATTTTAGCTGATAAAAAAAGTTTAATGCATCATTGGGAGGCCATGTGCTAGCCCTCCATTGGCCCATGTGGCCTCCATTCATTGGACCACTTAAAATCCACTTCGACCAGTGAAAATACAACAAATTTGAACCAATCAAAAAAGGACACTTGGAAGCCATTCATTGGCCCATGATGTACAGTCAACCTGTCCAGTCACCTTGCCTAGTCATTGTATGGACTGCCTAGTTAGCAGTTCTACAACCAATCTGCAAATTTTTTTCCTGTTTTGGAAAATGACCAGAACGCAATATCAGGAGCATACAATATCAGTTTTGAGCAATTAAAGTGGATTTGGATTCATGTTGTCGATATATACAATATGGTATAGGTTTCAAGAACTTTTGAACACTTTTAATTTTGAGAACTTTACTAATCCCTTGGATCATTCCTCCCCACTAGAAGCTTTTGGACCTCCAACAGATTAGTATCATTGAACAAACATACGAGGGTACAGTTCCCTCACCCTTCCAATCTCAATTCATTTGCCTTTTCTTAGATTTGTTCTTTTGATTCCAACACAAAGGTACTCCACATTCCCTCATTTTGAAGTTCTTGTGTTTCTGTCATGAATAGTGTCATGCTACAATTCTTCAATAAATTCAAGAGAAAAATCTTCTATTGATGGAATCTGAACATGCTCTCCTTCATCATCAATTAAAGGAGGCTCCTATAATCTCGAATTCTCAATATTAACAACTGAATACATTTGCATATATGGAGGAAAATCCAACCAGAAGGTATTATTACCAGACCTTTCTAGAATCTTAAAAGGTACATACATTATTGGTTTCAGTTTTTTACCTTCTCCTTTAAGCCTCTCCTTGCTAATGTAAAGCCAAACTTCATGTCGAACTTGAAAACTGTAGTCAACACGATGCTTATCATGTCTTGTCTTGTACTTGGCTTGGCCCTTTTCTAACTGTTCTTGAACTATTTGATGCACCAATTGAACTTGTTCAATGAATCGCTTAGCCTTATCAAAGTCACTATGACCATCAATAACAACATGTTTCCCAAAGATAAAATCTAAAGGATATTTTGGTAAGTATCCAAAGCATGCCTCAAATGGAGATGTTTGAGTCGATGAATTCTTTGCCTGGTTATGAGCATGTTGAATGTAGTGTAAGTGTTCATTGCAAAGTGTAGGATGTTTGCTGCAATAACCATGAAGAATATGTACTATCGTTATGTTCACCACTTCTGTCTAACCATCGGATTGTGGATGGAATGTTGTTCTTTTTTTCAACTTGGTGTCCATGAGTCCCCTTAAGCTTGACCAAAATTTCTTGATAAATCGAGAATCTCGATCAGAAATTGGATTTTGGTAACCCAAAATGTACCCATACATGTTGAAAGAACATTTGTGCAATCTTTTTAGCTGTAACCTACTTCTTACAAGGCATCAAAATACACATGATCCACCAAAACATAAATATAATCATGATTTTTCTTAGACATAGGCAGTCCTCCTACAAAGTCCATAGAAACACTTTGCCAAGGAAGGGAAGGAATTGGAAGTGGAGTATACAATCCTAACTTTTTATTGCTAGGCTTACTTGTTGCACATAAAGAACATCCTCTTACATATTGTGACACATTTTCATTCATTCGTGGCCAAAAAGAATATCTTTGTAATTGTACCATTGTCTTTCCTACACCAAAATGGCCATCAATAAGAAAAGTATGCACTTCCCTTATTATGTTGACTCTTTCAACCTGTGGAATGCATAGCTTGCGAAGATGATATAAAATTTATCATGAGCATTGTAATCTAATTCCTCTACTTGGTTTCCTTGACATAAAGTTGCATATACATCTTTAAAATCATCGTCTAAATCATATTTTTCAACATAGGTCACATTCATGATAGAATTATTCTTAAGAATAATTGAATCACTAACAATTGGTCTAGAAATCATGTTAGCAACATTGTTATAGATACCTTTATTATACCTTATCACCAAGTGGAATTGTTATAAGAAAACCATCCATCTGAAATGCCTCCCTTATTGTAGCTTGGTTTGTGATTGCAAATATTGCAATGGTTGATGATCATTGTGAATGCTAGTTTCCTTTCCCATCAAATAGTGTTTCCACTTTTTCACACTTTGCACCAATGCATACAGTTCTTTTTCATATGTAGGACAGTTAACTACTGCACCATTAAAAGTTTCATAATGGTAACATATGGGCTTACCATGTTGCATCAATATCGCTCCTATGGCATAGTCACTTGCATCTATTTTATATCTCAAATGGATGTTTGGAATCAGGAAGTGCAAGAATTGGAGTTGTATTGATTCTCTCTTTCAATGCGTTGAAGGATTTATGTTACTTTCCTCCCCACTAAAAAACCTGCTTCACACTTGTAAAGGAATGTAATGGAGCTGCAATTGAAGAAAATTAGAAATGGACTTTCTCCAATATTGGGCTACTCCCAAAAAGCTTCTAACCTCACTTACATTATTGGGCTTAGGCCAATCTAAAGTGACTTTCACCTTTGAGATATCTATCATCAATTCACCCCCTCCAACAATATGTCCCAAATACACTAACGAGGTATTTCTAAATTCACATTTAGACATCCTTAAAAACAACTTCTCTTTCTTCAAGACATCTAAGACTTGACTAGCATGTCTGATATATTCTTCATGGGTTTTAGTGAAAATCAATATGTCATCTAAGTAGACAATCAAAAAATCATCAAGAAAAGGCCTTAAGACATCATTCATAACTCTCATGAATGTTGCAGAAGCATTACAAATCCCAAAATTCATAACTAACCATTGAAACAAATCTTTCTTTGTTTTGAAGGTTGTCTTCCATATGTCTCCTTCAACAATCCTAATCTGATGATAACCACTTCTCAACTCCAACTTAGCGAAATAGACAACATCTTTCAACTAATCAAGTAAATCACAAATTCAAGGAAAAGGGTAATGATTATTTACCGTATTCTTGTTCAAGGATCTAAAATCCACACACATGCACCATGTACCATCTTTCTTTGGTACTAAAACAATTGGTTACCCACATGGTGATGTTCTTGGTCTGATAACCCCTTTATCATGAAACTCTTGGATTTGTCTTTTGATTTTTGCATTCTCCATTCTTGACATGTTGTACATGCCAATGTTTGGAAGAGGACAATCTTGCTACAATTGGATGTCATGTTGGGTTCCTCTTTTAGCAGGAAATCCTTTGGGTTCTTGAAACATGTCATCATAGGTGTTAACAACCTCATACAAATAATATTTTAATCTTGCATCACATCCTTGGAAGGACTCATTTTAGACATACTCTTTTGGTTTTATCATCAAGAATACAAAGTTCTTACTAGCATTAATAAGCCTCTTCATTTGTCCACCATTCACAAGTGATAAATTCAACTTCTTGCCATGTGCTCTAACAATGTACTCAATCCCATATTTAAACAAGTGATATTTGTTCTCATGGAAATTAAAAATTTCTCTCCTATAATATAGATATGGGCTTCCCAAAACAATACCACAAATTTCAAGTGGAATTACATCAAGCTCTACCTCATCTATAAAGTTTGTAGTGATGGAAAATCTCAGTTTACATCTTTTTGTCACATGCAATTTTGCATTGTCACATATCCAACCTAAAGGATAAGGTTTAGAATGAGGATTGGTTTCCAATTTCAATTTCTTAACAATGTCTTCTGAAATAAGGTTTTCTTGTGATCCACTATCAAACAATGTATCTATCTTGGTATGCTTTGAAATGACTCTAATGTGGAAAAGCTCTATTATTTCTTTTTCGTGTTGAGTTTCATTAAGGCTACTTGAAGAACTAGTACTTGCAATAGCGTCCTTATCTTTAAATCCCATGGTTGTGATATTTTTTTCATCTCTGGAATCGGATCCTAAATCATGTTGTGTAGTTGCAGTAGTGTTTTGTTTCCCTTTGTTTTTAAACATTTTGGGTCTCATTTCAGGATGAAGTTTCCAACGGTGGTCTTCATCATGGCCTTCTTTTGAATAGTGTTTACGTGTGAGTTTTTATCCCTCTTTCATAACTGGAGGATTCTTTTTCCCTTTTCCTTTGAATTTCCCCTTTCCTTTGTCTCCACTCTTGAATGGATTTTTTCTTCCCTCTTAAGGAACATTCTTCCCTCATGCTTATAAATGAGTCCCATGTACACAAACTTCATCTAGTTTTGTAGGGTTAAACATGAGAATTGTGTGTCTCAAATAACTGTGCAATCCTCCAATGTATTTGAGCATAGTGTCTTGAGAGGATAAATCTATACCCAAAATTAAATCTATTTTCCTAAATTCTTGAGTATAACTTTGCAGATTTTGACTCTTAGCTTTACTAAAGTTTTTCCACTCCGTTATATATTTTTGCATGTATGCTAATGGATAAAATTGCCTTATTATTGCAACAACAAAATCATTCCAAGAGGATAAAACCTTACCATGTTTCTTCATGTCCTCTTGAGTTTTGGTCTCCCACCAAATAAGTGCTTCACTTTCCAACCTAAGAGAAGCAAGCTGAATTTTCATCTCATCATCCTTGATTCTTTGTATCCTGCAATACACTTCAATATGATGAATCCAATTATCTAATTTCTTAGCATTTACCTCTCCATTGTACATATGCAATTCAAAGCTTATGTCAAGATTTAACAGAGGAGTTTTACCATGTCCCTTTGGAGAAGTTGGAGGTGTTTGTGAAAGGGTAGAAGAAGTAGAAGATGAGGATGAATATGAAGATGAGGATGGAGGTGAAGGTGGTATCTTGTCACCATTCCCTCCATTCCCTTTTGGAGATTTGTTTCCTTTTCCTCCATCTCCTTTTGGAGGTTTTGAGATCTCTCCTTGCAACCTTGAATTCCTCTCCTCATAAAGAAATTTTACCATTTCAGACATCTCAAAGAAGGCTTTTACGAAATTTCTTTAATCTTTAGACATCCCTTCAGGACATTCTTCATGTTCCATGACTAGTGAAGCTTGAGGTGTGTGTGTTATCCTTGAAACAATGTGAAGCCTTCACTCGACAAGTTCTCCTTCTCCTATTTTAATATTTAACCTTCTAAGCATCAGAAAACACTTGAAAACAAAATCAAACATTCAAAATAACCTTTAGCTCTGATTCCAAAATGATCTATTATGGAAACTTGAAGGTGATGTAAAATTTGCAAGTAAAATTTTATGTATTCTGGTAATGGATCACTTTACAAAACACATAAAATATTGATTTTTAATATTAATTAACAACAATAACAGAGACAATATACCATATTAGAAACACATAATAGAAAAAATGATAAAGGATTTCACCCCTCTCCTGGTGTTTACATGGATTTAAAGTCCTTAGAATGTAAATATTATGTCTCCAATGGCTTTGGAACTGTCAAAGACCCCTAGTTGGGCTATTATTGGGCTCAATTTTGCCAAAAGAGGAAGAAGTTATGCTCTCCCCAAGTTTCTCCTAATTGATCTACAAATTTCATTGGACCGTTAACCGTCCTACGAATTCTTCCTTTCCAAGGCGCACGGAGCGACAATTTCGCCCGACGCCGGTGAGATTCACGCTGAAATTGGTGCATTCTATTTCTTACTTAAATTTCCTAATAATTCCTTGGGCAAAAAATCAGGGCCACATGGGGCCATGCGTATGGGGGTTGGGGTTAGCCTCTCAACCCCGTCGGCATAACCCCCTGGCTCTTCAAGAGTGCTTCTATCGCTACTTAAAACTAGGGTCACTCCTATTTCACTGTGCCCTTTGTTAAACACCCCGCCAAGACTGTGGTTATATGGAGTATAATGTGACCGAGGCTAGTCCTCATCCCTCTGCCCCAACTATTCTGCGCTCTGTTTAGGTATAAAAGGTGTCTATTTAACCCCTAATTACCTTCACATTAGTTATCAATCTAGGCAAGATTTTCTATTTCAAGAGTGCACACAGTTTGTGGCGGCTATTTACTCAAGAGTAATGTTTCTAATACAAGAGTAAATGGATGCTTTAAATAAAACTCACTTGCAATTAAAGGAAACTCAATTCCTTTGAAACTAAATCATTTATTCGACAAAGTAACAACAATTATCAGTCAAGGATACAGTAGCAATAACTCATTCCTCGTTTAGCTGATGTAAACTAAATCAAGCATAAATAAGTTCCTCAATCTGAGATCTTTGACAGTAATAGCCAACGTTCTTTACAGTTGTTGATCTCACACACACCACACTAAATAACCATTTGGAAATGACAATGAATTAAATCAATAATACTATTTCAACTGATCGAAATGAGATAATTATTCTAACTGTAAAAATGCTAAAAGGCAAAACCAAATGATTATAGAAAGTAAATAAGTAGCAACACTATATAATAGAAATGAACAACAAAACTTATGTAACTACAATGAACAACAAAGCTAAGTTACTGACATGAACAGCGAAGCTCTGTAAGTAAAATGAACAACACAACAATATACTTGCAAAAAGCAATGATCTTGTTATGAGGGAAATGAACGGCAATGCAATTCAATTACAGCATATAAAACAGATCAATTCATTAAGTCTGGAAATATGAAATAGTAAAGTGATGTGACTATAATAGATAGAAATGAAACCAAACCATGACATGATAGAAATCATAAAGGAGTGATACAAGCACAGTAAGTGAATCCACCAGGGTCAGGCCCTTGGCTGCTAGTGAACACCACCGGACTACTTCAGTATGAAAGAAGGAACAACAACTGTATTATATATTAATCATATGAAAAATAGTTACAACCAGTTCATGCTCTGTTTCAACAATGAGAGTCGATGATCAAAGTAAAATACAAAAGTAATTTCTGAATAATCCCCCCCCGACGGTTTTTCACAATTGTTGTCCCTTTTATAATGGCTAGGCGGATAAAATAGTAACAATGGATAGAATAGTAACAGCGATCCCTCAGGATCAAAAGATCCTGAGAGATCCGCTCAATATTCCATCTTCAATTAGCTCTTTGTCTTTTGCACTGATGTTGTGATCTTCTCTGTCCTGATCCATAATTGTGCGCTCCATCCTTGTCTTGTTGCTTGTACGCTGCTTCCTGAAGAAGGAACAACAATTACTCCACTTTGTCTTTTTCCTTCTCTCAAGTAGGGAATGGTAGTTTTCCCATTTCATCTTTTTCCTGCATGAGAAAAGACAATAATTAGCTAAATTGTAATAATAAGTAGTTCCATAGTTTTTACTATAATCCCTTGATATGTGAATATCTTTAGAATATAAAGGGGATATAATTAAAGGAAAGGATGATGAAATAAATGGAAAATTCATACCTTTTCCATAGCTCAACACACTCCAGGCTTTGACATGTGGGCATATGGTAAGCCATACGATCTGGGGTTCATCCCCTTTTTCTTCCCTCACAACTATTGGCTCCGAGTATGTATGTTGTGATGCTGTGCGGGAGCTGGAATGGTGGGCTGAGGCAAAGCCCATGCCCTTGGATCCCTTTCCTGCAATCTCATTAGCATGGGGTGACTGGGGGAAAGGGCTTGGCCCCAACCCCATCCCCCAATACTCAACGACATAAAACTTAAATAAATGTTGGCCACCATAATAGTTAAGAACTACGACATGCCCTAGCGGTAAGGCACGACACTGTTGGTTTGGAGGTCATGTGTTCAACTCTTGTGGAGGTAGATTAGCCAATAGCAAAAGGTTAATGCATCGTTGGGAGGCCATGTGGTAGCCCTCCATTGGCCCATGTGGCCTCCATTCATTGGACCACTTAAAATCCACTTCGCCTATTGAAAACACAAAAAATTCGAACCAATAGAAAAAGCACACTTGGAAGCCATTCATTGGCCCATGATGTACAGTCAACTTACCCAGTCACCTTGCCCAATCATCATACGAACTACCCAATCAGTAGTCTTGCAACTGTTGGTGCACTAAGATGTATTTTTTACAGGCAATCTTAATTCCTACATTAATTGTCAACCCAAGGCAAGTCTTTTTATTTCAAGAGTGTTAGCACTATATATGCAATGAATTCAGAGGTTAACTAATAAAAAATCGTTGCAATTGCTAATGACCATCTTTTCAAACTCAATCCAAACAATTCTGAAAGAAGTAACTCTGAAAGAAACTTATAACATACTATGCAATTCTACTTAATCTATCATGAAAGCAAATGAATCTGAATACAACTATAACAAATCACACTTGGCAACTTTAAATGGAATTGAAACTAACTCACTCAATTATTAAAGAGACTATGGCAATTGAACAAAAAATTCCAATTGAACATCAACTAATAATTTAACAACAAATCATATCTGAACAACAAATAACTATATTACGGAAAGCGATCAATTCTATCTCTGTAATCTATGATAACATTACTCGGAATGAATCAACGATCTAATGTTGGAATTACATAACCAATCTAACCAAAAGCATTACTCACATATAACGCATGGATAAAGTTGAATCTTGAATGAACCACAAAAGGAAATGAATCGACAATCCTCACAATAATCAAAATGATATTAACTTAACATTAACAAACAGTAAAGAATACAATAGAAAAGATTATAGCACAGATGAAGCAGTAGATCTTCTCTTGACTGGGCCCAGAGTTGCTAGAAGTCTCTGCTATGAGATAATCAAAATATAATTATGATTTAAAAGCAATCTTCTTCATTAATACGGGTAACGGAGTTACAACATCACCAAAGTAATAGTATTATATGTCCAAAAGAATAATTATGAATTGTGAATTTATGAACTAGTCGTGCAATTTGCTTTCAGCCTTATATATAACAATTAGAAAAGTAAATAGATAAAAGTGAATCCTCAGGATAGGAGATCTTGAGAATTTCACAATACTCGATCTGATTTCATCATTAAAAAACAGTGGTCTGCCCAGTCTTCCGATGTCCTTCTTCGCCTCAGACACTATATTTTTCCTTTATGAAATGTTGTTGTTCTATCGATTGAACAATTATCATCCAATTTGCATCTTCTGCATATGAAGATAGTAAAAATTAGTTTTTCCTGCTTAGATTCATTTAATTTGTTACTAATTACTTTTACCCAACTTTAACTCTTATTTCCTCTACTTTTATCCATAAACAAAGATAATCATGTGAGGATGAGTTCCAAATAAAGCTATTACCAAGGAAAAAACATACCTTTTTCATGACCCAACATACTCCACACCTTACCTTGTTGCATTTCCTCATGCAATTAAATGGTTTAGGTGAAGTTTGGTTAGGGAATAGGCAAGGTATACCTCCTCCTTATAAACTCTAAAGCCATTTTTATTCTTAAGTACATCAAAAGCCTAGTTTGCTTCTTGATCATTCAAGTTGTAGTGGCTGCGATACTTATCTGGAGGATACCATGTGATTTGGGTTCTATATTGACATCATATCCATTCAGGCCCCATGGTTAAGACCCTGTTACTGTATTTATGGAAATGAGAGGAGGAAGCTTTAAAGTTTCGATATCCAAATGGTTCTCAGTTTCTAACATTATTGTTGGAGACCTCCCACCTTTGTTTGGCTGCAAAAAAGGCTTCATCCTTGATCTCTTGGAAGTACTCCTTTCTAGCTTATATAGCATCTATGTGGAATGGCCCTAATTGGCCTTCAACACTAGCTCGCTTCATAAATTGCTTGTGCCTGACAAAGAGATGTAGGGGCTTTGTAGGTTCCCCCCTAACCCATAGGTCAATTCCATATTCACACTTTCTAAAAGTATTGTGAGCCTTGGCCCAGTTGAGTTGGTTAGTAGCAAAAGAAAGAAATTCCTGGAATTGGACATCCCCTATAAAGGGGCCAGGGTTTTTGTCTCTGTCGTCTTCCAAAAAGAAATTGTGCATGTAAAGTTCACAAAGGAAGTGTTGTACCTTCTCGTTCTGCTCTTTGAAGCACTTGAGAAAGTCCAAGGTAGTTTTGATTTCCACATACTTGTCAGCCTTAACAACTTTTATTTTCAGCAGGAGGTACCTTTCCAAGAGGAATAATGCATAGTTTGTAGCATGAGCTTTGCATTATAGGGTGTCTGAATAAAGGGAGTAGATAGTTTCCAACTGATCTTCAGCCTTTTGTAATTTGTCATGTGCTTTCTCAACCTTTTTCAGTTCAGCCTTGTACTGAGCGAAGGTCTCATCCTTAGTAACTGTGAGTGCCTCAAGTTTTTTTCCTTAATTCTTGATGTATATGTAGGGGCACTACTTCTTCTTTGTGCTGAGTTAATTCCTACTGAACCTTTAGTAGTTCATTTTGTAGCCTCCTAATAAATGCCTCCCTTACTAAGGGAATGTAAGCATGTGTCTCTTCTATTTGGGATTCATTATCTTGTGTCCCCATAGGCCCAATTTGGAAAACAACCTTGACTTCTTCTCGAATTATGAAAAAATCATTTGGGATGCTTTCTTCAACATTAGTTTGAATGGAAACGTTCATAGTAGGGTAGTCCATTTGGGTCTCCTGTGAGAAGACACAGGGGTTTTCAGTCTATATTTCAGTGTCCTCTACAAGACATGGCTCTATCTAAGTTTCCTTTGAACAGACCAAAAGAATCTTAGTTTTGGTTTCAGCATCTTTTCCAGAACAATTTTCTGTTTGTGTTCCTATGGTCTCCATTTCCAATTTCAATTTTCTGGCTCTGGTTGCTTCTTTTAACGATTGTCTAAGTTGCCCAATTATTCTCTTCTATTTTCTATACTTTTTAAGCACTTTATTGAGTCTGTCATTGTAGGACTTCTTTATTATGGGACTTCCAACCAGTGGTGTTGCAACCACATTTCCCTCAAGTTCACGGTCAGTTGGTATTGTGTTAGCATTAGGGAGGCTTTCAATTGGAATTGTATCCCCCAATGGAGATTCACCTTCTAGATATTCTTCATCATGAATTTTCCTCTCAGGAGACCCCAATAAAATGGTGTCTCCTGAGAAGTTATTGTTCTCCGGGTTTTCTTCTCGGTAGACCTCATCCTCAGGGGACTTAAAAAATATAGTATTGCCTGGTTGATTTCCATCTCCCAGGGTTTCATCTACAAGATTTTCTTTAGCTGGGGGGTCCACTGGACCGGTATCTATTGTCTAATTTTCTTCTCTAGTGGCTTCATCTTCATGCACCTCGACTTCAAGGGGTTTTTCCATAGAAGGGATTGGTTCCCTGTGTTCTTCCAAGAAATTAGTAAATGGCGGGGTTTGATCACAACCAGGGTTTTTGGCAAAGACAGAATGGTTGGGGGTAAAATTTTTTCCTTCAACATTCTCCAATTATTCTCTTCGCTCACCAAATATGCCCATGTTTTCCAATACTCTGACCACCTTTTCCTCATAGTCTTGCAAAGGGGCATTTTGCAGACTTGGAGGTTGTGTTTGAGATGGCCCAACATAATTTGTTTGAATTGGGGTATGTCGTTGGGACCTCACCCGCACATAGTGCCTACGTTGGCCCTCTCTTTCGTTTCAGTGTCCTTCTCAGACCTGGGGTTCTTGGCCCTTTCTGTTCTGTTGCTGGGTTTTCTGGAGGTGGGGACATAATAGGATTTACAATATTATCCCAGGGTAGCTACTGTTGGGCCAGTCCATGCATGATAATCAATTTGATTAGTCCGTAATGATTGGTGACTGTGTGTGGGTCCTTAGCTTTCCTAACTCGACGAGCGACATCATGCAATAAGGAATTCAAATAAAACGAAAAATTAACTAAAATTTTCTTTTTTAGGATGGCTAACAATTTGAGTTGGCGGGGCTTTACCACATCCTAACAACCGTCACATGTGATGTAACATTTCACAATGACTTCCAACTCCTTCCATGGTTTTCTTAATGTTGAAGGGTGAATCCCTTTCCCTATTTGCGCCAATTGCTCATCTGGGTCCTAGAACACTGCGATCGCATTGTGCAGAAGGACGTGCTTGTCTATCCACTTTGTTCCTTCAATCGAAATTCTAGTAACTTCGGCTATGACCGCTTCAAAGACCATTATGTCCCTTCCTCTTACTGTGGTGTTGCCATTCTACAAATTTTGTAGGAATTCGAGTGTCATTCCCTCATGAAATCCCTACAATTTATTCAGATATTGAGGCCACCAGTGCGCTTGCAAATTGCATGAGCTTGGTTCGATACCATAAGCACTGTGGGTTCATTTTGGATAGCTCTACCTCCCATGGCCGCTGTTTTCCTATGACTGATTCACCATATGGACTTCTCTTGCACTTTCGCAGTTTAGAACAGCAACAAACAACGTTAAAGCAATTAACAAGAAAATGACATTGTTTTGGGAATTAACAACATATATAATCAAGTCATTTGTCTCATCAGCCATATTTGACTCAGGCTCATAATCAATCTACATGCCATCCATAATGGTCATCGTCCTTTGTCTAACTAGAAATACTTTGGTAATTAGTATGCATACACAATCATCATGCATTCCTTTACCCGGAAATCAATTTAATAATTATTACTCAATTATTTGTAATTGTCACACATTCTGTTCACACGCAGACCATCCCCCCTCCAATGAGAAAAGGGAATCCATGTCTCCCAAGCATGCAAAAAGCAATGGAATGAATTGGTAATTCATAAATGCAAGCATCTAATCCATAAAAGCGGTGTTGTTTATGACAAAGCAATTAAAGAAATACATGTATCAGAGGTAAAATGGCCGAAAAAAATAAAAATAAAAATAAATAAATATTTAAATTATTATGTCAAAGATTTTCACCTTAAGCGGTATTAGTAACAAACACATAATTGACGATAAGTATTAATGACTGTCATAAAGTGATTAGACAAATATAATATAATGAATATATAACATAAGTTTCCATGCATGTTGACTTGTAAGAGTGTTGTTCAAATGGGAAATTTCCTTAGAAATGAATCCATAGGTGGTAATAGAATAGAGAGAATTTGGCAATGTAAGATAATACTCTGATGCCACAAGCAGAGCCACTACTACCAGCAGGTGCTCATAGCCTTGACAGGGTTGCTTTTTAACCCCACAAATGAGCCAAAGTCCTCCTTTTAGCATGTAGATGATTCTTTCTTTTCTTGTCATAAAGAGACCACTATGCTGGCATGGTGACCAAATAATCATAGTGTCATTCACCAGAATATATCAAAGTGATCAGGCTGGCTCGTGATGAGCCCCCCTGTCCTTTTGACAGTTTTAATTATCAAGAAGGTCGTTACCTTGATTTGGTGTCCAATATGAAATTTCACTTATTACATCCTTATGATCAAGGTAGGTTCGCTCGTGATGAGACCCCCTATCCTCTTTTTGTTGTATTTCCATATTTTTTTATTTTCATATTTTAATGCTTTTATTGCAAAAAGAGGGAGGCTCATTTACTCCTTACGAGTCAGGGATGGTGTAAGAAGTAAGAAAAATACTAATGAAAGTTTATACTTTTACCCCTATCTCATCATATCAAAGGGATTTATCCATTTGAAAATGTGAAAAATAAGCGAGCATGGTTTTAAAATAATGAATCATTTTATGATGTGTCCAAAAGAAAAGATGTTCAGCCAGTCATTATAGGGATGCACCATATCATCTTTTGAATCAAGATAACCATCAAAAGGCTTCATAAGTCATAATGGTATTGAAATTACTATTTTTCTTTATGTTAGACACAAATCCACTCAGATGGTGTTAATTCAAAACATAAAAGAAAAAAAAGAAAAATGGAATAATGACCAACAATGAAACAATAAAAGAAATCACAGTTCTTCCTATAAAAAGCACAAAAATTGTTGTTCAATTGATTGAACAAATATCGTTCAATCGATTGAACAACAGAATTGAAAAGAAAACAAAATTGTTGTTCAAATGATTGAACAATAATCCTTCAATCAATTGAACAACAAAATAAAAAATAAAACAAAAATATTGTTCAATTGATTGAACAACAATCGTTTAATCGATTGAAAAACAAAATCGAAAAGAAAACAAAATTGTTGTTCAATTGATTGAACAACAAAAATTGAAAAGAATGCAAAAGCATTGCTTAATTGATTGAACAAAGATCATTCAATTGTTTGAACAACAAAAATCGAAAATAAAACAACGCGAAAGTGTTGTTCAATAGATTGAACAACAATCGTTTGAACAACAAATATCAAAAAAGAAAACGCAAAAGTGTTGTTCAATCGATTGAACAACAAGTGCTCAATCATTTGAACAACAAATATTGAAAAAAACAAAAGTGTTGTTCAATCGATTGAACAAAAATCGTTCAATTGTTTGAATAGAAAAAATAAAAATAAAAAACACAAAAGTGTTGTTCAATTGATTGAACAACAATCTTTCAATCGTTTGCACAACAAATATCGAAAAAGAAAATAGCGCGAAAGTGTTGTTCAATCAATTGAATAACAATTGTTCAATCGTTTGAACAACAAATATCGAAAAATAAAACGCAAAAGTTATATTCAATCGATTGAACAACAATCATTCAATGGCTTAAACAACAAATATCGAAAAAGAAAATAACACGAAAGTGTTGTTCAATAGATTGAACAACAATCATTCAATCGTTTGAACAGAAAAAATCAGAAATGCACAAGTGTTGTTCAATTGATTGAACAACAATAGTTCAATCATTTGAACAACAAAATCAAAACGCAGAAGTGTTGTTCAATCAATTGAACAACAATTGTTCAATCGTTTAAACAAAAAAAATTAAAAAAGAAAAAACACAAAAGTGTTGTTCAATCAATTAAACACGAATTGTTCAATCGTTTGAAAAACAAATCAAAACACAAAAGTTTTGTTGAATTGATTGAACAACAACCATTCAATCGTTTGAATAGCAAGAATACAAAAAGTTATTATTCAATTGATTGAACAACAACCGTTCAATCGATTAAATAACACTTAAAAAATAAAAAATATCTCATATTTACATGGCGATGCCTACTGAACTGCAATCAATCAAAGGAACATATACATTATTTACAATTTAAAGAAAATCACAATTTTACAAAAGAAAAGTTGTCGGGTCATCACTCCCTATAGCTAAAATTTTCATGGAGGGGTCCTCATGTACCTACTTGAAGAAAGACTCCTTGGTGAGTGGTTTGTGGTAGAGACGCACTCAATGCCCATTCACCTTGAAAGAATGGCCAGCCTCGTCAATGGTAGTCAAAGTGAGAGTACCATTGTTATGGACTTCTTGAATTTCATAAGGGCCAAGCCATCTTGTTTGCAAATTTCCTAGAAAATCTTGGAATCTAGAGTCATAGAGGAGCGCCCAATCCCCTTTTTGAAACATCTTCTTTTTTATAAGGCTATCATGCCACTTTTCCCTTTGCTACTGAATAATTACAGTCTGTTGCAGAGAAAGCAGTCGAGCCTTGTCTAGTTCATTAATTTGTTGAAGGTGCTTGGCTTGGGCTTCTATTAAATCCAATCCCACTTCCTGAGCCATTCTTAGAGTCTTTATTTCGAATTCAATCAGAAAAATAGGTTCTTTGCCGAACATGAGTTGGTACAGAGAGTATCCAGTAGTGTTCCTCCAAGTCGTGCAATAGGCCCACAAGGCCTGTAGTAGTCTAGCAGCCTAGTCTCAGCGATGTATTGAGATTGTCTTGGTCAGAATTGCTTCAATGACCTTATTGGTGCTTTCGACCTGCCGGTTCGCCCGTGGGTGATACAGGGAAGTGATCCTATGTGTAATGTGATGTTTTCTGAGAGTGGTTGTAATCTTCTGTCCTAGAAATTTCCCTCCCACATCTGTTATCACTCCCTGCGGTAAACCATACTGCACGAATAGCCCAAAGAGGAAGTTTTAATCATGGCTTCCTCTATAACTCTTGGTAAATCTACGGTTTCCACCCATTTCATCACATAATCAGTGGCAACCAGTGTGTAGGATTTCTAATTCGATGGTGGATGGAATGGGCCAACAAAGTCCAACGCCCATTGTCTGAAGGATTTTATGACTAGTTGCGGTTGCAGCGACCTTTCATCAGATTGGCCAGGCCAGCCCATCCTTTGGAAGCTATCACAAGCCTGGGCATATTTCTCAGCATCTTTAAAAATAGTGGGCCAATAATAGCCCATTTGTAGTACCTTATGCCCTATCCTTTGATCTGCGAAGTGTCCCCCGTAGGGCTCGTCATGGCAAGCCTTCAGGATGTCATAAATCTCATCCTCGCAAATGCATCTGCGTATACACATATCGGACCCTATGCGAAAAATATATCCACCAATCCAAGAGAATCAGGCGTTGTGCTGAATGATATATTTCCTTTCCCTTGTTGTCAAATGCCTGGGCAGCTGATCCAAATTGGATCTTGTATGAAACCTCTAGGTCTAAGTCCAACTAAGTCTTCAACTATCAGAAAACAAAGTATCGCAGAGAAAAAAACGAAGAATGGTGGAAACCCAAGCCAAGCGAAGGTTGAAGTAACGTTGCACCAGAGCCATCTGATTGATGAGATCAATGGTCTAGATTAAATCGGCGATATCGCATCGGCGGAGGCCAACAGAGTGTAGCGAAGGTAGCCCTAAGGGAAATGCAACTGTGATTTAGCGACACAACGTGGACCGTTGATCGGTGCGCAGATCAACGATGGATATCACAGTATCACATCGCAGATTCCAAAGGGGAAGGGACCAAACCACAGACCCGAAAAGGTTTATAAATGCGGCTTTATATAATTTGAGTTTTGTGGTAAACGATATTTCGAGCGGGCTTCAGGCAGTAAGTAGTATTGGGGAGGCTTCACCCGATTCCATACTCTGGCTGACACGTAGCACGCCGTAGGAGAGAGAAAACATCTTATTCGGGCAGGTAATCTCTGTGCAAGTGGGCCACCCAAAATGGCTGTCAACCATTGGATTAGCAATCACAGATCAGACAGTGAAGAAGGCACGAGTTGGTTGGATGATCGGGTTGGATGCGAACCGTTGGATTGAAGGTAGATCAACGATGTGGAATACAAAAGTCTTGCGACAGCAATAAAAGGCAGACCCGAGAGGATTATAGGATGGACTTTATATCATTTGAAGTCTAGCTTTAATGTTGTGGTCGGGTTTTTCATTGGTTTTTAGTGTATTTTGTGTATTTCTCTGTGTAAACAAAAAGTGTATTTTCAGGGATTTTCACCCATGCCCAAAGATCCTTCCATTTTTAAATAGCTACCTTGTGCCTTAAGCGTTTTGCAATGATGTTTAAATGCTCAGCAGGGAGATGAAGGGACATCGCCAGAGCCAAAGAGCCTAAACAAGAAAATGAACAGAAAAATGCTAATTAAGCTTAAAAAGCCATCCCATAACAGAACAGAGACAAGTCGGAGATCAAAGACAGAGGGGAGACAGAGAGTCAGAGAAAACACATAGCTACGAACAGTGATCAGAGGCACTAAGAGGGAGAGTCTGTGCACTCTTTAGACTCGAGGTTTTCGAGTGAAATCCCTGTGTAATATCATTGTTGTTGTGTTATGGCTCTGATTGAGCTCACACCTATAAACTATGTTCTTGAAGACATAATATAGAGGTTGACACTAAAAGCTGGACCAGGAGATGTAGCTAGGAAGTCTGGTGAACTCCTTGATTATTTTAACTGTGTTGATGTGTGTTTATTATGTTTTATAACTGTTCATTGTCTATATTATTCGCAATCTTTTCGATCCGTTGCACTAAATAATATAGGCTTTCATGCACATGAGTCTGTAATACCTTTTCTTCTTGATTTAGTATCCATTTCGGATCAAGTGGTATCAGAGCATTTGGTTTTGGTTTTATTAAGGTTAGACACGCTTATGCTGGATTTTGAATGCTAACTAGATTAAAGCTTAGACTAGGAGAAGGAGAACTTGTTGAGGCTAATCCAGAGATTGGAAGAGTCTATTCTCAGAGGAGAATGGTAGAAGAAGCTCCATTTGGATCAGAATCTTAGTTTATAGAGAGTTTTAAGGCACTCCAAACCATGGTGGAAGAAATGTATCTGGAATTTAAGAAGGGTCGAGGTGGAAGCACTTCAACACCTAAACCAGACAAAGGAGCAGAGTAACCTTTTCTAGCTGCCCCTCCAAAAGGAAAAAGAAAAGGAAGAATTACTCCTCCACCATCTCATCCATCATCATGCTCATCATCATCATCTTCTAGCTCTTCCAAGAACAAGAAGAAAACTTCCATAATCAAATTAGATGTGAAGTTTGATTTGCTAATTTATGATGGAGAGCTCAATGCAGAAAAGCTAGATAATTGGATAAGACAAGTTGATGTATATTATAGGGTCTAGAACATTGATTCAGAAAGGAAGAAGATTTAGCTGGCTAGCCTTCGACTTGGAGGAACGACACTAGTATGGTGGGAAGGCAAGACACAAGCTGATATGTAAAAACATGGTAAAATCATTTTTACTTGGAATGAATTTGTTTCTGCTATCAAAAAGCAATTCTATCCTTTAGCTTAGATGTAGCAGGCAATGATGAGTTGGCAAACTCTTCATAAATTGAAGGGTCAAAGTGTACAGAGTTATACTCAAGAATTCAGAAAGAGAGCTTTAACTCTAGGTATATCATTAGATTCACCTGAGACTTTATTGAAGTATATAGGTGGTCTTCGTAGCTATTTAAAGTATACTATTCTCATGTTTAATCCCAGTAGCTTAGATGATGTATTAGTTCAAGCCACACATCTAGAAGCTAGAGGTAAGAATGTAAACCCAGAGGTTGGGGGGTCATCTAAATATTATATAAGCAAGAGGAAGGAAAAGAAGAAACTAAAATGGAAGGAGAGGAAAGCAAACACTATAAAGAAGGATAAACCTTCATGCACTCATTGCAAGAAGGAAGGACACGATGAGGCACACTATTGGTTTTTGCATCCAGAACTGAAACCTAAGAAGTTCGATGGAAAGGAGAAGAAGAATGCTGCTGCTACTCAGTAGGACTTGGGATCAGATTCAGGCGATGAAACAACAATTACAGCCACAAGTATTAAAGGTTGTCAACTTTAGAGAATGCAGAGATAAAGAAGCAGGTACAAGAGTTGCTCAATAAAGGGTTTATACGACCAAGCACATCACCATGTGGATCTCCAATCGTGCCGGTGAGAAAGAAAGATGGTTCGTGGAGAATGTGCATTGATTATAGAGCACTAAATAAAATAATGATCAAGAATCGTTATCCTCTTCCTCGTATTAATGATTTATTAGATCAATTAAAAGAAGCAATTTACTTTTTTAAGTTAGATTTACAAAGTGGTTATCATTAGGTCAGAGTTGCAGAACAAGATACAAGGAACACTGCTTTCAAGACAAAGCAAGGACTGTATGAATGGTTGGTTATGCCTTTTGGATTAGCTAATGCTCCTACCACATTTATGAGAGTCATGAATGATGTACTCAAACCATTTATTGATGATTTTGTAATTGTTTATTTAGATGACATTATTGTTTTTAGTAAGACATGGGAAGACCAATTCAAGTCTGGATTGTCCGTGGTCGATCTCTGCTGCTGTATGAGGGATTTGATGTTTGCCCAACAAAATTTGGGTTGAAGTTATCACCATTTCGGAGACGAAGCCCATCACTAGGTTTTTTCTTCAACTAAAGACGGTGAAAAACCTCAGCTACAAGGGCACGATTTATTTTTCAGGAGCATTTGGGGCAATGGCACTCTGAAGATTTGATGCGTCGAAGAATTTAACTTTTAACAATGTCAAGGCGAGGAATAGACTTTAAATGGTATGATGGATTCTTTCTATCAATGCTTACTACCAATACAATTAGGTTGCAATTATTGTCTCAATCAATTGGAAGCGATACCATTCTTGTACATACCCTCACCTCCACTGTATGAGGCTTTCCAAATGTAAATGCTAGTACCTTGTGATCCCCTCGTAGAAATCCTCCTCTTTCCTAGTTGTATAAATAGAGGATGCTAGTAACATATGGCGCTAGTGACATATGTGAACTTCATCATAACTAATTTACTAACCGAACTCAACCTGGGGACTACCAAAATTTATGATGATTATACCGTGGGAGCATCATTTTTCAAGAGGCTAGAATAAGGAATTATGATGATTATACCTAATGGTGTAATGATTAGATCTAAATTATTTGGTGTCGTTCACTCTACATGAAGGGTTCCCTACCCACTAACTCTACTCTAAATCATTTTCTTATATATTTAATTTTTAATGAAATTTTTTTATAGTTTTCATTAGATTTTTTGAAATGAGGATTCTCTATCTATCCAAATATGAGATCTCTTTAATTTATGAATATGTTGAGGATTTTTTTTAGTGCTATAACTTTTTCTAATCTATGGGATATTAAATTTTATGCTTTAATTTCACTATTTAAAAAAAAATTGTTTATATAATATTTTTTTGGATATTAAGTTTTATGATTTAATTTCATTATTTAAAAAAATTGTATATAATATTTGTTTATTAAAAATATTTACCATACGTAAAAATTTTAAAAAATAAATTTATATATCATCTTGTATACATTTCTATAACATTTAATTTAATATACAATTCTTTTTAAAATTATTTGAAAATAAAGAAAATTTTAAACTCAAAAATATGGAAAACAAAAAAATCATACATTTATATAAATAAACATTCAAAAAAAAAGTTAGCAAACAAACAAATATTTATATTAATAATAATTAAATATTATATTAATAAGAGGGAAACATTATTTTTGAACATACTAGTGATATAAATTTGAAAGAAAAAAATATAAAAAAAATTAAATTATTAAAAAATAATATAAATATTGAAAATATGTTAAATTTTTGAAAATTATTAAATTATAATACAAATTTTTTCTAATTTTACAAAAATCATAAATTTATATATTTTTTATTTAAAATAATAATAAATTTTTATGAGGAAATCAATATAAATATTCTTTCTAAAGTAAAAACTTTTATCTTTTAATTTCATGTCAATGTATTAATTTATCATATTAAAAGGAGAAAAAATATTTTAAATATATTAAGTCTATGTCATGTATTAATAGTATATTAAATGAGAAAAGAAAATATAAAAAATTAGAATTTTATCTATAGAATGCTAAACATCTAAAGTTAAGATGGATTTACCTTGATTTATTTTTTAAATATTGTCTTATATATTTCTAAAAGCAATTGTATTTTTCTTATTTTGTTATCACTTAATATAATGTGACATCTCTTCCGTATCAATTAGAAAGCACCTCATTCCTCTTAGTACAAACAACTATGAATAGAGCTCCATTTTTTTTCACTTCATCGGCTAATAATAATAGAATAATCATTTTCCTAATTTTATTAGTAACTCATGCACATAGATAAACTTTCATTATTTTTCTTATTACAAAGTAATTTAGTTGATTCTTTTTCTTCATAATTAATCAAAATCAAAATAAATATTTGTTATTAGTATCTCTACCACAAAGCTAATATAACATAAATCGGTAACTTTATATT
>APFE031521855.1:15651-67514 GCA_000404065.3 Pinus taeda | reverse complement strand
CTTATCCCCTTTTTCGTTGTCTCTTGCTCCCCTTTTAATGCCAAAACCTGGAATCATAATGCATTAGTCACGTAGATAAAGTGTCTAACCTTCTTCCTACAAACAACATGAATAAACTAAGAAATGCATGCATAAGCAAATAAAGATGAATGGTTTGAGCGAGTAAAATAGGCCAAAATGAGCCCAAATTGTACCAAAATTGGGGCTCATCACCTACAGTGGACCACTCTGCACCCAACAAACGGACCCGACAACAGCTATAGATTGAGTCTACTAAACAATTTTGGGTCCGGAACTCTCGAGCGACAAGCACGAACCAATCCCCGCCGTTGATTACTCAACCCCAATCCAACGGCCATCATGGATATCGGGTGAACGAGAAGCATGGGGGTTAACTGTCCGATGAAGGCGGTTTTAGCTCACCTCTCATTGCAACGTGTCACACAATGAGTGGAATCGGAGGCACATTACAAAAAACTAGATACCATTCTTGTCCCGCCCGATATACCATTTATGGTTTTGTGTCCGAAGTTTCGCGGGAAAACCAGAATGCTCAGTCACCGAGCAAAGATTATCCAACCATTCCCGCAGACATTTCTGAGCCTTCTGTCTAGAATCTCCATCAAAAACCCGTTGAACCAAGTGCACACAGGCAACTAGATCTGTGGTGCTGCCCAATTCGTTACCTTCATCATTCAAACGAAAGTGATCAGAGTTATGGAGAGCAGCCAAAACCAAAATTTGTAGACGAGTTAGGTGATGCATCCTCCTGCGTGTCTCCTGAATCCCTTCGATCAGTCTTGTTCATCCACCATTCCATATCTTTGGTTGCCAGGTAGAAACAGTCCTCTCGCAGTTTTCCGGTAGGTAACGACTCCCAGGCATGCCAAGAATCCCTGTCCTAATTGGTCACTCCTGCATTGGCCAACTGATCCGCTAACATATCTGCCTTCCTTTTCACATGAACAAATCTTATTGTTTTAAGGGTTTGCAAGTGAGAGTGGATACGGTAAAAAACCTGCAGTAGCTTCCAATGCTTCGACACTTTATTTGGCGAAGTTCCCTTGTGTATTTTCTTGGCTGCTCTAATGATTAGTTCTGAATTTGCTTCAATGATAGCATTCTGTAAATTTGCCTCCACCAAGATCTCCAAGCATTGTTCTAATGCCAGGAGTTCAACCATATTATTGGTACCCTTTCCCAAGTGGCCATGGAAGATGTATTTTGTTTGCCCCTGATGATCTCTTATGGCACCCCCAAAGCTAACTACCCCTGGATTTCCCTTAGAAGCTCCATCAATGTTTACCTTGAAGAAGCCCTGTGGAGGGGGCTTCCAACTACTGGCCTTTGTATTTGTTGTTCTCACTCCCTTTATTATTCCTTGAGGATTGATGGACTGTAGTCCCAAATTGAGTATAAAATTCTCCTCGTGAGGCAGAGGAGGATCCTCGGGAATTGACCTCAAAAGGATTTTGACTGTGTCTTTAAGTTGATTTAGAATTTGATTGATTATGTGCTGCGACTTGCTAGCTTTATCTTTGAAGATCCGCCTATTGCGCTCTTTCCAAACATTCCAAATGACAAAGTCTGGTACTAGCATCCAAGCTTTGTTGATGATTTCATTCTCTGAGGAGTTCTTCCTCCTGTTTTTCAATGTGTTGGATATGTAGAGACTGTCCCTGTCGGTTTGTCTGAAGATTGAGGCCACCCAGTTCTACGCCTTACTAGAGAAAGGGAAAAGGTTGAGGTGTTCAATAGTTTCTTCATGTGAACCATAGAGGTGACATTTGGAAGGGCCAATGAAGCCTTTATTTAGCAGGTTTTCCCAAGTTAGGATCTTTCTTTGATGCACAATCCAGATGAATAACTTTATTTTCATCCAGTGAGGAGTTTGCCAAAGCTCCTTCCAGACTTGTTCAATATTCACAAAGTTAAAACCTGTGACTACTTGTTTTGCCTCTTTGAGTTTAAAGTTACCTTCATTGTTCTTCCCCCATCTTAGTTCGTTAGGTGAGGAGGAAACCAAAATCCGCTTATGCTTTAAGTCCTGGGTAAGAGCATCTTCCTTGGCCTTCAAAGGACTCTCATCACTGTAACCTAGGTCCTTCCATTTTCTCCATTTTACATTATTACTTCCCTGGTCCTAGAAATATTTTACCAATAATAGACCTTTGCGCTTTGTGTCTCTCTTAAGGGCTTCTAGGTCATTCCTGTTTAGGATGGGTTCCTATTGCCAGCCGTCCTCCCAAAATCGAGCACGGTCCCCTGCTTGGATTTCCCAGAAACAATATTGTTGAACAATGCTTTTATTCTCCCAAGAAAGTTTCCAAATGTGTGAGCCCCTAATCTATCCTGACATTCTAATATGATCCTTCTATTGCCAATCCTTGGCATACTTTTGTTTCCAAAGCTTGGTCCAGGGGACATTCAGCTCCTTGATCCATCTCCACCAAAGCTTAGCTCCCGAAACTTTGCTGAGAGTTTTCGGGTCATGCAACCCCAAGCCACCATGGCTTTTGGGCCTGCAGAGCTTATCCTAGACCACTAAAGCTCACTTCTTTTTCTCCTCCCCTTTTCCCCATAGAAATTCCCTTGGTATGCTCCTTATCTACTGCTTAATACCTTGAGGAGCAGGGAGAGATACAAACATGAAAATAGGAATGGCCTGTAAGACCGCTTGTCTGAGCACAAGTCGCCCTGCTAATTTTAAGGATCTGCATGTCCATTTTCTAATCTTGTCCTGAAGTTTATTTAAAATTGATTCCCATATTTTCTTGCTTAGAGGTTTGTCAGTAAGAGGAATGCCAAGATATTTGGATGGTAACTATTCCCTTTGAAAACCAAGAATCCTGGTAATGTTTCTTTGTATAGCAATATTGGTATTAAAGAAAAAAACTTTGGACTTGTTGAGGCTTACCTCTGTTCCTGTTGCCATAGAAAAGTCGTTTAGGATGTTTTTGATTGCTCTTGCTTCCCTAATTGTGGGTATGGCCTGCAACATAGTATCATCCATAAATTGTTGATGAGTCTTAGCCTCTCCATCTGGGGTGAGCTTGATACCCTAAATTCGACCTTCAACATTTTCCATTTTGATTTCCATACCTAGCCCTTCCATCATGAGAATGAAGAGGAAAGGTGAGAGAAAACTCCTTGTCTGAGCCCTCTGGAAGGTGTGAAGGGACTTGAAGGAGCTCCATTAAGTAGAATGGAGAAGTTGGTTGTGGTAACTAGTGCCATAACCCATCTAATCCAGTTTTGGTCAAAGCCATAGGCTTTTAGAATAGCTCTGATATAAGACCAGCTGAGTTTGTCATAGGCTTTCGCACGGTCCAACTGAATGATCATACCTATTTGTTTGTTGCATTTAAGAGAGTGTACCACCTCATGTGCTTGGATGATGTTGTTGAGAATTTGTCTTCCTTCCACATAGCCTGTTTGCTCTTTCGAGATGAGGGAGTCTCTGTTGGAGCATGAACATTTTGGTACCCTAAATATTTAACTCCTCTTTCCACCATTTGTCAATGTTACTGATGAATTTCAGGTGAGTGAGCCAGGCATGTTCGAATCTGAAGGGCCTATTTCTTGGAGTGCCCATAAAGGTAGCTTCTAGCTATACTGGCCAGTGATTTGAACCTCCAAAGGGCATAATGGAAGCTGTGATGGCTGGTCCTATGAGGAGGAGATCCTCAGAAATAATAAATCTGTCAATTTTAGAAGCCACTTGAGAAGCCCCTCCCCTTTTATTATTCCAAGTGAAGGTTCCATTTATAGTCTTAGTGTCCACTAGTCCCATGTTCCTAATGAAATCTTGAAAGGCTTCAGAGTCTCTGCCTAGCTATCTAGTGCCTCCTTTTTTTTTCTGAAAGAGATCTTATCATATTGAAATCACCTACAACTATCCAGGGCATATTGGGATGTCTTGTTCTTAGACCTTCCAAAAAGGTAAGAAGCTTGAGTTTATCTACTTGCTTCGGAGGTCCATAAACATTTGTTATCATGTAAGTCTCCTTATCACCTACAGGACTACACACCAAAGATAGATAGTTCTTGGATGCTTTAGCATCTAGGATTCCAAAATTCTGTGGATCCCACATCGTTAGAATTCCCCCTGCCGAGTTATTTTCCTTCACCTCTAAATACTCATACTTGATTAACCATTTATTATGAATTTCTCTTATTTTATCTGTTGAACATTTAGTTTCTTGAATGAAGACCATGTCTGGTTTTTCTTCTTTTATTCTGTTACTCAGATTCCTTTGTTTCCTTCTACTACCTATACCTCTAATGTTCCATGTTGTAAGCTTCATTAAGAAAGGTTAGTAAAGGAATATCTGGTAATAGCTTTCATCTTACCTGAGTTAATGAGTAGTTTTCCACATTCGTTTAGCAGTTCATTCTGTCTTTTCCTTCCTCTTTTACTTCCTGAGTTCTTTGGAGATTGTGCCTGTGAGTTCTCCATCATTTTGACCCCACTTTGCTCCTGGATTTCATGGTTTCTCTTGATACCAGTTCCCTTCGATTGCACCCTCCATAGAAAGAGTTGTTGAACATGATCATAGTCTTGTTTTGGCAAGGAGTCCACTCCTTTGTTCTTGCCTTGTTCCAGAAATAGTTCTAGATATAGATTTTCCATGTCTAGAATCTCCTGTAGTTCATGGTCCTCCATTCCTGCCTCACTTGGAGTCATCTCATGGTCCTTACTGATCTCCATGCAGCTTGGTAGATCCTCCTTTTCTTGGTTGTTTACTATGATATCCTCCATTTCAACTTCTGTTTCCTGCTCCTTAAATGTGTTCTCCCTATCCTGGATTGTCTCCACGTTCTCCTCTACTTCCTTTAGGATTTTGAAACTGTTGTGTCTTGTATTTTTGTCTTCACTGCTTTTCTTGTGTGGCTGTTTACCCCCTTTCCCTTTGGTCCCAACCTTGGTAAAACCCTTATGATCTCTATCCAAAGAGGTTTTCCCATTGCCTTCCATATTGTTTTTTGGGTAGTCTCTAAATAGATGGCCATGTTCATGACATTTGTGACACCTGAAAGGTATGTGCTCATAGTCCACCGTTTGCACCCATTCTTCATCATATACCTCTAAAATTAGTGCTTCCAGAAGGGCTCCAGATAGATCCATTTCCACACATATTTGAGCAAAGGAGGTATATTTACCTTTGAGAGTTACCTCTGATATCCTCAGAAAATGCCCCAGCTTGTTGCCTATGGTTTTCAAAGGTTTTGGTAGCCAGTAATCTAGAGGTAGTGAGTATAATCTAATCCAAACCGGTATGGATGTAAATGTTTCACATTTTGGGACAAATTTCATCATCCATGGCTACATGTAGAGTCCTGCCGCAACATAGAAATAAGGCCCCCCTTCAAACACTCTTTCTTTGTCCTCTAGGTTCGAAAACACCACTGTGAAGAAGCCCTCAGAACCAAGATGTAAATGTATTTCTACCTTTGGCTTCCAATGGATCCTAATCTAAATATGTAATGCCCTCTTTGTTGGCCATAACCCCATGAACTTGCATATGATCGCATGTTCTTTCATATGGTCCTTGTGTGCTTGAATCGCTGGATCACTCAATATGACCCAGGGAATGATGCTCAATTTGGGTTTGTAGACTATTGTAGTTCTTGTGGAAGTCGTTTTCCTACTGTCGCCTCCCTTCTCCTTTTCTTTACTTGTTTCCTGTTGATTCCCTTCCTAATCCTAGGATTCATTTCTTCCAACTGTCTCCTTGTCGCTTACTTCTAAAATCTTTTCCGACGGTTTTTTGAAATGTTTCCCTCCTGCTTCCTTGCCTCCCTCTGTGACTGCCTGACTGTAGGAGGGAGAGACGCTCCCCCTACGCATCCCACCATGGAACCCTAATGTAAAACCCTAGCGTCAACTTTGATCCTTGCTCAACACCGAATGAAATAGCTATAGTTATAAAAAAATTGTCCAGGACCATCTATTAAATTTAGTTAAATGGTAAATATTATAAAATATTTCAATTTTAAATATTTTGAAAATTATTAAAAAATAATTTATTATTCTTTAATCACTTGAATACACTTTCATGAATCATAATCCACTACAATATGAATATATTTTTATTCAATATTATAAAACACTTTTAAATATATATCTATATATATATAATATAATATTATATATATAATATAATATATATTAATATATATTATATATATTTAATACATAATAAAATAAAAAATAAAAAGAACAATAGATCATTAAATATTTACTTTCGTTGTTCGCAAACCTGACGTCAGCCTAAGCCGCATATACCCACAATATGCATGTAAAATGCATGTCATCTACATGTCCTACGAATTTTAATATTCTTGCCTAGTAAACCCTTCTTAAACCAAAGTTTTAACCAGCGGAAATATAACATCTGATGAAAACCCACTTTATCAAAGTTCAATTCCTTAAGCGGAAATATTTCATCTAACTATCCCAAGTTTAGCCTTTAATAAACCTTTGAGCAGAAATATTATAAACCTTCCATAATCTTTGGACCTTGGCTAAAACTCAAACTCAAACCATAATCCATTGATTATGATTATATATATTCTAATTCCCATATAATAGAAATATTCCATAAACCACACTTAAAACTTACCTTTCCACTATTCCAAAAACCTTTGCACATATATCGATGCTCTCTTTAGCGCATTCAACCTCTACCACTGATCTCATTCCTTAATCCGACGATTATTGCGTCACCTGATCACCAACTAGCTTGGTCGATCTCTACTGTTGATCTGCCTTGTCAGATCCAACAGCTATCGCGCAATCTCACGCAGATACTTGAACGACCAATATCAGGTCGAGAGCATGTGAGAAAAGTGGTTTTCTCCTTCCATCGTGTGCTACGTGTCAATCGTTAAGGTTGATCGCGTGAATTTTCCAAATACCATTTATGAACTTTTGAGTGCGCGAGATACCACTTACCCCTTGCGAATACTACCCCACATCGATTAACATGTGGCTTCATCTGATCTCTTCATTTCTTGACTTTATTTTGCGGGACTTAATCCTAGCCATCTATCTCCCTCACTCTCGTTCATTGATCTGATTGGTCCAATGGTTCTTGTGTGCGGTTACTTCATTTCTTCACCTTTATGCAACTCCTCACTATTCTGGTTTATTTGTCTGACTTGCCTATACGATTCTTTATGCAACTATCCTTTCTCTGTTCTTCTGTGGTTTAGGTTTTCTGCAGGGTTTCTAGTCTTGGGTTGTTCTTCAATGTAACTTCTTCCTGAACTTACCTCTATGTACTTTTAAGTGCTATCACATCTGAACTTCAACTTTGATCCCTCAATCGGATTCAAATGATCAGACCACTATCCTTCATTCTCCACCTTTACGATCTTCTTTAATTCCACCTGCATACATATACTATGCAGAATTACTCTAATTCACACACAATCTACAATTCCATTAATCAATACATATCACACAACTCATGAATCCAATTCTGTCTTTATAAATAATTCTTTACATAATGAATCTCCCTCTCTGGCTTGATTTTCTAATTAGTGGCCTTTTCCTTTCCTGTCCATAGGCTTACAATCAAACCCTATCTAACTCACTAGCTAACTAACTCCTAGCTAGCTAACCCTCTTCTATGCCTTTTAGGCTTACATTTATACAAAAGGTTATGTAACCCATTTCTTGGTTCAGATCCTTAATCTACTTATCAAGTCCTAAAATCTCCCAATGATCCCTTGAGGATCTTAACAACTTAACTAAATCCTAAGGATTCTCTTTAATCCCCAAAATCATGAAACCAATTCCTAATCTAATATTTACAATATTTCAAAATCTCTCAATCCTCACTAATCACTCATCATCACTCATGTTCTCCTACATTCGAGAACATTTACAAATATCCTCACAATATTTAATTAATTCCTATTCTAAATATCTCTCACAAACTTACTTGAAAACCCTTAATTATTACATTAATTTAATACTTAGGCAACCAACTCCCTTAAAACACAAGACCCCCTATGTTTACTAAAATACAATGATATTTTTGAGCTGAATTCTCTTGCATCAGACTCTCAAGGTTGAAAAAATTCATGATCTCCTGATCATGTGTTCTCATATGTTGATAGAAAATCTCCAGGATCCCAAATTTTAGTTTGCAGTTGTTTGAATGCTCTATTCATTTGTTGTTGTCGTATGTTTGTTGTCTTTTGTTTCATCTTCCCCTCCTTGTCAATTAGTTTCAAATCCTGATTGATCATTCTTTCTGTTGCTGTCAATCTCCTCCATCTAGACTGCTTAATCATTAATTGCCATAATTCTTCAATCTCTATCTCTAACACATCCTTGAGTTGGTACATACTCTGCCATTTGTTGATGTACTCTGTCCACTCATCTTCAACGTGTTGTTCATTATCTTCTCTTTGAAGTTGTCGAATTCTTACTACCAGCATTTCATCCTTACCCTCTTGTGATTTTCCAAACAACCTCTATTCAATATCTGTAAATTTACTTTCAAAAAGTAAATTCTCCTCCAATTCCCCTTGTACTCGATTCTTCTCAAATACATTACTATGTTGTTCATCAATTCCAACATACTTTCCTTCCTCTTCCATCTTTACTTGGATGATCATGTGTGCCAAATTTTCTCCAGCATATGTAACAAAACTTGCACTCACAAAAAAATTATTAAAATGAAAAACATAAGGTCTCAGTGCCTCTTCTTCCTTTGGTAACATTTCAGTATGCTGCTTTGATTTTTCCTTCTCTATCAACACATCAATATGATGATTCCACCTCTTTAAAAATTCTCCAAAGGACTCTCGAAACTGTCATCAAGTCTCTCTTCCACACCATCTGCTTCAATGATGTCTTTCTGCTCTTGTCCATTGTAGTGAACTCCTTCTTTTGCAATCACAGTGTCATACTCTGAGTTTTCCAACAAGTACTCCAATGATTCAAGTTCTCTATGACACTTCATAAGTATTTCATCATCACTTATAATTCCTGCATTTATACACAATTTATCAGTTTGAAAATTACAAGGTTCAACAATCTCAACTGTTGCTTCACATATCAGTTCTCCAGACTAAATCTCATCTCCTTCTTTCACAAGAAATTGTTCCTATGCTATAACAGCTTCAAAACATCAATCTATTACTGATTTTTTTTTGCTGCAATAATTCACTGCTTTTCTCATTCAAGAGACATTCTCCATCATTCTTTACTTCAGATTATTTATCTTCTAAAATATACTCTTCCATACTTTTGATAGCTTCAAAAGATTGCTCATCCTGTGCAAAACCTGCAACCACATCAAAATTATTAGATTCCAAATTACAAGGTTTTACATCCTCTAGCCGATCCAAATTTGTCCAACAGTTCAAAAAATCATCAATAATTCCTTTTTCAACAAAGTAAACTTCTTGCTGTCTTGAATTATCACAATAATTCATAAGATCTTTCACAGATCTCCAGTCTTCATCTTCACCTAGAACTTCACCCTGCTTTGCTTCACAAATGGAAAATTCCATTTCCAACTCAGCTTCTCTGAATTTTTCCACTAGCCACTTCACTTGCCTCTGTTGTAGCCTTCTCTGTAACTTATGCCACTTCACTGTCTTTTTCCTCAAGACCCAACCTTGTCTTTCGTTTTCCTCTAATATCATCCTTAATACATCGAGTTGTTCTTTCAACTCCGCAATCTCCTTGTCATGCTCCTCTTGACTCAATCTCTTACCATTTGCCTTGGCATCCTCCTTCTTCACTTTTCTTTTGTTGTGGTCTTCCTCAAAATCTCTGTTACCTCTGTTATGGCTATCAATAGTCATTTTATTTTCCCATCTATCTTCATGAGTTCCTCACTCACTTACTATGAGCTATATTAAAGCCTCTACAACAGCGAGTCCCTCCTGCTTCCACTTACCTCACCAAGCTTTCCTTTGTACTTGGTCTTTTGGCAAGCACTTGGTTCGCTATTCTCTCGAACCTATTTGAGCACTTCCCTCTACTCCTTATAGGCTTCAACCCATCTGCACTTTTTAAGAACACAATTGTCCTCTTTATCCAACCTTTGTTGGAATTCTTCAAGGTTCTGCCACATTCTACTTTCATTTAGAAATTCTTACCAACTTTCTTCATCCCTTAGCAATTCTACTCACATCCTCTATGAAATTTCCTTTATGATCTTTTCGTGAGTTGCAACAATACCTCTCTAGTAACAAGTCTCCTTCTTGCTACATGATACCTCACTAATATTCTCTCCTCTAAGCTCAATATTTTGGCATCTCTATGGTTCTCTCCTCCGGAACCAATTGATCACTCCTTGCTCTAGGTTGCTTCAATATTTTCACCTTCTTATGCTACTACCTTCAAGACCTCTACATGATCTTGTTCTACCATTCACCTGCATTTTGAATGGATTTTTCTCTATTTATTTGCATCTGCAAATTCTACTACACTTTATCTCTGTGTGCCTACTGTTTGTCAGATTTAAAATATGATCTCCTCTTGCTTGTATACACACATTCAAAACATAACTTTGTTCTAATTTTTCTCAAAGAATTCTTGCACGCAGAATTGTTCAACTCTAATACCAAATGATATCACCTAAGCCGCAAATACTTAATGATGTAGCCTAAGCCGCATATACCCACATATGCATGTAAAATGCATGTCATATACATGTCCTAGGAATTTTAATATTCCTACCTAGTAAACCCTTCTTAAACCAAAGTTTTAACTAGCGGAAATATAACATCTGATGAAAACCCACTTTATTAAAGTTCAATTCGTTAAGCGGAAATATTTCATCTAACTATCTCAAGTTTAGACTTTAATAAACCTTTGAGTGGAAATATTATAAACCCTTCCATAATCTTTGGACCTTGGCTAAAACTCAAACTTAAACCATAATCCATTGATTTCGTTTATTTCTATTCTAATTCCCATATAATAGAAATATTCCATAAACCACACTTAAACCTTACCTTTCCACCATTCCACAAACCTTTGCACATATATCGATGCTCTCTTTAGTGCATTCAACCTCTATCGTCGATCTCATTCTATAATCCGACGATTATCGCGTCTCCCCATCACCAATTAGCTTGGTCGATCTCCACAGTTGATCTACCTCATCAGATCCAACGGCTATTGCTCAATATCGCGTAAATACTTGCACGAACGATATCAAGTCGAGAGAACGCGAGAAAAGTGGTTTTCTCCTTCCATCGTGTGCTATGTGTCAATTGCTAAGGTTGATCACATGAATTTTCCAAATACCATTTATGACCTTTTGAGCACGCGAGATACCGCTTACCCCTTACGAATACTACCCCAGGTCCATTAACACGTGGCTTCATCTGATCTCTTCATTTCTTGACTTTATTTTGCGCGACTTAATCCTAGCCGTCTATCTCCCTCACTCTCGTTCGTTGATCTGATTGGTCCAACGGTTCTTGTGCATGGTTACTTCATTTGTTCACCTTTATGCAATTCCTTAATGTTTTGGTTTATTCGCTCGACTCGCCTATACAATTCTTTATGAATCTATCCTTTCTTTGTTCTTCTGTGGTTTAGGTTTTCTCCACGATTTCTGTTCTTGGGTTGTTCTTCAGTGAAACTTCTTCCTAAACTTACCTCTACGTACTTTTAAGCGCTATCACATCTGAACTTCAACTTTGATCCTTCAATCAGATTCAAACGATCAGACCACTATCCTTCATTCTCCACCTCTATGATCTGCTTTAATTCCACCTGCATACATATACTATGCAGAATTACTCTAATTCACACACAATCTACAATTCCATTAATCAATACACATCACACAACTCATGAATCAAATTCTTTGTCTTTATAAATAATTCTTTACATAATGAATCTCTCCATCTAGCCTGATTTTCTAATCAGTGGTCTTTTCCTTTCCTGCCCGTAGGCTTATAATCAAACCCTATCTAACTCACTAGCTAAATAACTCTTGAACTAACTCCTAGCTAGCTAACCCTCTTCTATGCCTTTTAGGCTTACATTTATACTAAAGGTTTTGTAACCCATTTCCTGGTTCAGATCCTTAATCTGCTCATCAAGTCCTAAAATCTCTCAATGATCCCCTGAGGATCTCAACAACTTAACTAAATCCTAACGATTCTCTTTAATCCCCAAAATCATGAAACCAATTCTTAATCTAAGATTTACAATATTTCAAAATCTCTCAATCCTCACTAATCACTCATCATCACTCATGTTCTCCTACATCCAAGAACATTTACAAATATCCTCACAATATCTAATTAATTCCTATTCTAAATATCTCTCACAAACTTATTTGAAAACCCTCAATTATTACAATAATTTAATACTTAGGAAACCAACTCCCTTAAAACACAAGACCCCCTATGTCTACTAAAATACAATGATATTTCTGAGCCAAATGCTCTTGCATTAAAACCTCTTTGTTCATCGTTGAAAGCATTTTCCTATATCATAGAAATCAAAACGTTTGTTGCAAAATAATGTACAAATGCATCGAAGGTCATTACATTTTGTTTTCCTAAATGCAATTGTCTTGTTGCAAAATGAGATATATGCAATTTTAGTTCTTTATTTTCTTTTACTTTAATTTAGCTATATTTAAACTAAGCGACATAGGCTAGCTACTATGTAGCACTTGTCACTCTTGTCATATATTAAAGTTAATGAGCTATTTTCTTTTTATTTCTAATTAGAAAACATAAATATAATTTTTTTCTAAAACCAAATATATTTTTAATCTAAGTAATTTTTATTTTAAATATAATACTACACGTCCAATTTGAAATAGGGTTTCTAGAATTTTAATTTAGTTACGAATAGTTATGAGGTGGATGCTAAGGATTTAACTTCCATGGCATATTCTAAAATATTTTTAGTAATAGTCACAAAACAAAAGTTAAAATTTTTCTAAAAAGTATGTATTCCCTTTCTTTCCCTTTAATTAAACACGTTAATTAAAAGAATGTCATATGAACATGAGTTATGATTTTTTAAGCATGTTTTATTAGTAAGCTATGGTATTGTAACAAAGTTAAGAATCTCCATGGCAAAGTGGAGTGAATCTTCATGATTAAAAATCTTGTTACATGTATTTTAAATATATATATGTTTAACTTATATATTAATTATTTTTATATTATTATTAAAATAATAAATTAAAATAAAGTTACATTTTAGTTTTCTTTTCTTATAATGTAAGAAGCCCTTTAATTTATATAGTTGCAATATTTTTATATTAATGTAACAATATCTTCTCAACATTCACATAAATTATAAGAATATCTCCGCAAAAAATAAAATAATTAATATCACATAATTTTTTAAATAAATTTATTTCATTAAAATTTTAAAAGAGTTTATGGCCAAATTCAAAATTCTTACTTGATTAATAAAAATAACATTTAATTAGTTGATTAATAATTAATATAAAATTCAAATTATTATAATTATATATATATATATATATATAATATATATAGATAGAGATAGAGAGAGAAAGATAATAGAAGAGAGAGATCGAGAGAGAGAGAGAGAGAGAGAGAGATTAAAATTTCACTTTACAGTTAATTTTAAACATTATCCGCAATTATATATCATGTATAAAATTTGATAGAAATTGCAATTATTCAAGATTTCAAACTAAAAAACAAGAGACATAATTATACTCTATTGATCTATGGAATGGAAATTACAATTTAGAATAACATGCAAAGGCATGCAATAAGAAAACCACAAGTACAGAATGATTTCTAGGGGAACCTAACTGGGAAAAGCCCCTCAAGCCTCTTTGCAGTAATCAGTTAAATAGAGAAACTACTACAATTGTTTCCTCCAGCTCTAAGCACAACCTGTAAAAAGATAATTGTTCTCTCTGTTGAATGAGGACCTCTAGCCAACACTTAGCCAAATTTTTGCTCCTTCGGCCTCCTATTTCCTTGAGAAATCTTGAGCAAATTTGAGTTTCTAAACAATAGGGAAGTCTCTATTTCCTTGTATGATTCCCAAGGAATTGATCACCTTACTCATGCAACAATTGTACACTCAACTAGTATGCAACTCATGTTACACTAGACTTAATGTCTCCTCTGCCTGAGTTGAGAAATTCAAATTCCACGCACACATGAGATATTTTGGCTTGATTGATCATTTAACTGATAGATATTTGAGTTAGATTGTCATCCCACTACACAACTAACCTTCGACTGACTCTATCAATAGTTAGAGGTCATTTAACTAAATACAACTGAAAATAACTAAACTAGATTGCTAAATTTTAGAAATCAACACATGCATAACTGAAATTCGACCCCCTAACTTGAATTTACTGAGTTAACTAAGTGACAAGAGCCATGTCACTCTAGTTAACTTCATCCAAGTTGTCCTATTGATGTGGAAAGTTGATTTACTTAATTTGACTATGGATAAAGTCAAATTGAGCCTTTCTTGCTACATTTTTTAACACTCCCTCTTAGCAAGAAAGGGACTTAACACCAACCCTATCCTGCACCTGTGGAATTCGAATTTACCTCTTGACAATGCCTTTGTCAAGATATCAACATCTTGCTCCTCAATTGGAATGTATTGTAGCAACACAATTCTCCTCTGTACACATTCCCGCAAATTATGGTACTGACTGTCAATGTGCTTGGACTTGTCACAAAATATCGGATTCTTAAAGAGCTTAATGCAACTCTAATTATCACAATATATCACCATCTAATCCATCTCCTAACTGAAAAGACCCACAAGTATTTTCTTCATCCATATGGCTTCACATATTTCTTGACTTCAACCATGTATTTAACCTCTGCTGTGATGAGTGCCATAGACCTCTACTTCCTACTATAATAGGAAACAACTACAAAACCAACAATGAAGATAACACCTAAAGTATTTTACCTGTCTGATGGACTCCTAGCCCAATCTGCATCAGTGAAGCCTTGGAGATTCACTCCCTTTGTCCTCATGTACCATAATCCATACTCAACAGTGGCTCTGACGTACCGTAAAACATTCTTTGTTACCTTCCAATACATCTTGGTAGGCCTCACCATAGCTTTACTAAACTGATTTACTGTATAGCACATGTTGGGTCTTGTGTTCACAAGATACATCAAAGACCCCACAAGTTGTCTAAATGGTAGCATCAACCTCTTCACCTGAAGTGGTATTCTCCTTCCTCTAGTTTGTAGCTAAAGGCCTATCCATAGGCTTACAATTCTCCATGTGAAATTTTTGAAGTCTTTCAGAGGCATAGTTCCCCTGAGACACAAATAGTTCACCATCACCTTGCCATACTTCCAGCTCGAGGAAGTAATGCATTAAGCCCATGCCTTTCATCTCAAATTCCCTTGCAAGATCATCTTTGCAAGAGTGGATCAACTACTCATCACTTATCAATATTAAATAATCAACATATAAAACAATAATAAGCAACTTACCATCTACCACAATGTGATAAAGGTTTTCATCTTCACTTTTGGTGAAGCCCAATCCATTGAGATAACTATCGATTAGAGTGCACCATGCTTAGGGTGCCTGTTTGAGACCATACAATGCTCTCCTGAGTCTGCACCCATGTGAATCCCGATCATATGTCTTTAACCCTTCTAGATACTCTATCTAAATTTCCTCCTCAACAACACCATTGAGAAAGGCAGTCTTCACATCCATTTGGTAGATTTTACACCCATTTGTGCAACTAATGCAAGAATTTATCTGATGGAGGAATACCTTTCCATAGGGGCAAATGTTTCCTCATAGCCAAATTCCTCTACCTGACAAAATCCTTTGGCCACAAATATGACCTTGTACTTCTTGATGCTCCTACCAGCTACATGCTTCACTTTGTAGATCCATCTGGAACCAACCATTGATTTCCCTTATGGTCTCGACACCACCTCCCATACACCTTTCTTCATGATGGATTCATATTCTTCCACCGTGGCATCAACCCAAATAGGTTGAGAAACTGCTTCCTTAAATGAAGAAGGTTATTACTCAATGAGCTCTATCATGAGAGCTATGTAACCAGTGTACCTCTCAGGTGACCTACTCTGGATGCGTTGTGATGTAGGAGCTCTCACATGCTCCTGTGAATCCTATATCAATCTATGAGCTTTTCTAGTTCTCTTTCTCCCTTCTCTAGATGTTTCTAGTTGAGTGGGTGTCTCCACTCAACCTCCTCTCTACTCCTCCATTTATGGCAACTCCGCAACTTCCTGAAGCTCATCCCGAGGCTCCTCCTTTGGAGAAATAGCTCCTGCTCCGGTGGGATACTTAGCTCTTGTTCCAAAGAGAATCTCATATCTTTCTCCTCATCAAACTTAACATCTCTTCTCACCACTGTCATCCTCAGTGAAGGTAAATACACCTAGTAATTGTGTGGAGTTTCAATGTATCCTACAAAGACTTTGAACTTTATTGTAGGATCAAGTTTTCTCCTCAAATCCTTGGATACATGACAATAAAATGAAGCTCCAAAAATTATGAAATGAGACACATTAGGCTTTGTCCCAGAGAAATATTCCTCCGGTGTGATCATACTAAGTATTCTATGAGGACTCTAATTCTATAAGTAGGCTGTTGTGTTACATGCTTCTTCCCATAGATGAAATGGTAGTCATTGATCATGTAGCATAGCTCTTGAAGCTCCAATTATTCTCTTGTTCTTCCTCTTAGCTACCCCATTTCGCTATGGGTTATGGGGTGCTATCATTTCTCTTAGAATGCCTTATTTGGCATAGAAATCCTTGAATACATTTGAAACAAATTCACCTCCATTGTTGCTCCTGATAGCTCTTTCCTTCTTCCCAGTCTCCTTCTCAACCAATGCTTTGAATTCAACAAATTTTGAGAAAACTTCATCCTTCTTTTGCACGGAGAAGATCCAACATTTTCTATAGAAATCATCAATAAAAATAATATAGTACTTATGTTTTGTTGTGGAGGCTGTAGAAAATGGCCCATAAACATCAGAGTGAACTCACTCCAAGGTTGCATTTTTTCTGCTATCTCGGCCATGGAAAGTGTCTTTGTCATATTTCCCCAATGTGCAACCCTTGCAGACATCCCACTAGCCAAGGGATCATTTAGGGAGGCCGGTGGTAATTTGTTGCATGATGTTTAAGGTACCATGGTGTATATGACCCATTCTCTCATGCCATAGTTCTCCAACATCTCGACTCTACACTCTTTCAGCTTTGATGCTCAATGCAGTGTAATCTCCCACCTCAAGTTTGTATAGTTTCTTCACTTAAACTCCAATACACTTCACTTTCCTGGTAGCTATGTGTCTCAAAAAGGCTTTCCTTTTACTAAAAATAACATCATAGCCTCTTTTCTCCAATAGTGCTATAGAGATTATTGATCTAAAGATGATCTGAGGTTGTCATTAATGTCAACCCAAGAAGCACCAGGGGCTACCCTGATCTTGAAAGGGAATTTTGAATTGACAACTTACTCTATTTTGAGTCAAGGATCTTCTAGATAGATTCTACTCGTTGAGATGTTTCCGTTGATATATGGCACGCCAAGTAATTCTTCACGGTTTGAGAGATATTCATGTTTGAAGTTAGTAACCCCAATTAGTGGGCTAAAACCCTATGGGGTTGTGGCATGGCACTCATAATTGGTTTTGGTCATTGAATATTCAATAATTAATAATTTTTTAAGTTCCTAAAATCCCTCCAACATTCTCTATAGAAGACCCTCTCAACTCTATAAAAAGAAATCTCATATATCCTCCAAATGGGGGAGTGGTTGTGGAATTTTCGCTATAACTTCATTTCTGCGAAGTCTTAGATTCAGAAATTAAAAACCATTTGATTTGAAATCTAGATGAATGTAGTGACTGAATTTCATGTCTTTGTTTGCTATATTTTTAGAGATATGATCTGTGGAAGTTAGGTTTTTGCAGGTTGCCGAATTTCATCTCAAAGAAGTGACCTTGGGAAAATCGTCATAACTCTCTCTTAGAGAAGAGGATTGGAATTCTGTAAAAAGTGGCGGACAGTGCACAGACTGTAGTTTTTTTAATATTAATTTTAGAGTCGAAGGAGGACACAATGACACATGATACTTCATACAAGTTCACTCTACTGAGCTAGTCCATAATTAGGTCATTGTGAGAGATTGGGCATAACTTTGTCTTGAAAAGTCCAAATTGGGTCAGACTTGTGGCATTAGAAATAAGACTCAGAGGGATTCTACAGGACCGAAGATCACATATTGGAGATCTGAAATCATAGAGATACATCAGATTAAGTATCGTGCTCCTAGAAGGCAAGAAAAACTAGATCAAGTGTTGTCAAGGGGTGCAAAGGACCAGACTTTCTAGGAGCAGCAAAGAGCAAGGTGCAGAAAAATGATGCAACAAAGGTAAACTACAGGTAAGTGGAATTAACTGGCATTTTATTTATGAAAATAATGTAAATTAGGAGAAAAGTAAGTTGAAAGTTCACAGGTTGCATGTGAGGAGGAAAATGAAGGAAAATAATGGAAATTGAAAAAAATTGAGGCCTCATTAATAAAAAGGCTTCTGAGGATTAGTTGGTACCTTTTGCTAGTCTAGTTTTGGAGCTCCCTCTCTATTCTATCTCTCTCATACTCTAGGACACTTAGAGTTTTCTTGGGGCACTATTGGAGGAGTGTGGCATACTTTGGATTTGGAGAAAGAAGGCAAAGGAAAAGCAGGAAAGTGCAAGAGGACGTTGGGATGAGTAGTTACAACGAGTTTTTCTTGCAGGTACCGAGTTTAATGTATGATTTCCTTGCTAGTTTTGGCATGCCTGTGGTTTCTTGGTCATGATTTGTCATTGGCATGAAGGATTACCTGGATTAACAATAGATTTTCTTAGCCTTTCCATTTCCTGGATAGCCATGGTGTTTCGGTTTTTATCTTTGTTTTTTGGTTGGTGCTCATGTTCCTTTCGATGTGGGTTGAGTTATTAGTTCCTTGAAGCCTTGGTTGGAAAAACACTATGGAATCCCTGTAACAACTTGGGTTGAGTTACTAGTCCTGGAAGCCTTGGTTGGAAAAACGCTCTGGAATCTCTTGGTGGGTTGAGTTACTAGTCATGGAATACCTAGTTGGACAAACGCTTTGGAATCTCAACAGTGGTTGTGAGTTGAGTTACTAGTCCTTGAAGCCCTGATTGGAACAAATTCTCTAGAGCCTTGGATAGCTTGGGTAGAGACCAATCTGGTGAGGGTTAGTGATGTCCAACCATGAGGTGGAATCACTAGTTTAGGTTTGAGGTGGTTTTTCCTTTGGAAACCCTATTTTGGTTTTAATTAAGTTGTTTTATGAGATCTCACATTCATGCTTGGAATATGGCATGGGGGTGATTGGCTAAAGAAATATTTGGTTTAGCCCATCTATGGATGGGTGGTTCGTGGAAGTCCCAGACCTAGTTGGCTTATGCATTCATTAATAAGAGCTCTTTCTTCTTGGTATTTCATGTGTAAATGTACTGGTTCATATGTGATTCTTATGGTTGTTAAATCCTTGTTATTTATGTTTGTTATATGTTGGTTATGTTTATGTTTTATGACAGACTTGATGTATGGATGTCATCATGTTTTGAATTTAAAATGAATGAACAATGAATACATGACCTAATAGATGATAATGTAGCTATTGCGATAGAGCAACAATGCTTCTTTATGAATCTCAGATAAGTATGAGACCCCCTATGCTTAGATATGTTGTTATGTTCCGTAGATTACATATTTGTGACATGTTTAACAAAATGTTTTTCATGGCTAGTAGGGTTCAAATCAAGTACTTGTACCAATTATTTCATTATTAGAGTTATCCCATTGTTATTTAACATTTCTGAAAGTTTCATGAATTTATGTGTAGTGGCATGAGTGCTAGCCCTAAAAAAGTGGCACGAAATCTGGGATTGTTGGCTCTGAAATGGCTGAAAAAGTCCACAGTTGTTGGCATGCCCTTGCTATGGGAGTGACTGGAAGACCTCAGTCACATTCATGGCTTTTTCATGAGAGTGGATGAGGGTCCATATCAGTCAAATTTCAAGTTGTCTTTGGGGTTGGTTTCCTAGAAGGGTTGGTTGGCTCCTAAAGGTTTTGTAGCATGTGTGGAGGCTCATATTGGTTGTGTTTTTTCGGTTTCACTTCCTTAACTGCACATGGGGTGATGAATCACATCATAGTACCCTCTCATCACATGTTTACCCCAGCAGACCGGTTAACTTAGGTAAATGTGGGAGGAGGGTGTTACAAATAATGTCATAGTAGCACACAGACTCACATTTACCCTAGGACATTGTAAACGTGAGTAGATGTTGGGAGGGGTGGTTATACATTGGTATCAAAGTGGGTTTTGTTCTCTTTGGGTGATATATGATACCACATTTTGGTATCAAAGTGAGGTTGCAACATTGGACCTTAGGGTAAATGTATATAGTTATGCATGCATGTTGATTATATATGTGCCTAATATGCATGCATTGAGATGATTATATTTATCATGCATGTGATTATTATTGCAGTTTTGTGTCATCATGTATGATTTTGAGATGTTGATAGGTTGAATGTGGTTTCAATTATATATATATATATATATATACATATACATATACACACACACACACACACACATATATTGGTGTGTGTGTGTGTGTGTGTGTTTGTGTGGAATAATTTTTAGAAATGAGATAGCCTCCCCTGAACTTCATTAAGGTATTAGATCTTAGACTTTTTTTAATCCATATTGCAAAAGAGAATGTCTTTCAGATTAATCACATCATTAGGATTTGGTCGACGGTTTGAACCAACTAATGTGTTACATCCTTAGGACAAAGGTGAAAATATCAATCAATATTAAAGAATAAATAGCAAGGATGCATCAAGGTCTAGAATTAGTCATTAGGATGATAGGAATTAGCCGTTAGGAATTAGTTAATAAATTAATTCGTTAAGGTATGTTTAATCCTATTTTTATTTGGTTTATCTAACATGGTATGTTTGCTGGAAGAAGAAGATTAGAGATGATGAGAAAAATGGTGGATTACAGTTCACATGACTCTCCTTATAGATTAGCTAAGTAGCAAGGAGATGAGTACTCTCTTGATTTAGAAAAATCATTGAGAAGTCTGAAGGAAAAGGTCAGAAGTTGTAAGGTAGACAATGACAAGTTGATTGACACACAAGAAATACTTGTCAGAACTTCAGAGCTTATCATATTTACAGAGATAGGGACAACCAAGGATTAGTCATGGACATGAGGAGAGGAGTAATGGGGCATATGGTAGTAGGTCTCGAACATGATACAGGTTGGATAGAGATGATATAGTCATATGTGGAAGATGGTTGGGTACACCTGACAGTAGAGGTAGCGTTTATGGGTTCTATTCTAGTTAGGGTTCAGAGAGACATCACTATCATCACCACCATCATCCTTACAGGAGGAGTTAGAGGGGGTACTTTCCAGATATGTTTAAGAAAGCGAAGCCTCTTAAATTTGATGGAGAGATGAAGAAAATGGAATATGCATAAGCATGGCTACTTGGGATGAAGAAGTTCTTTGAATTACATGATTATATAGAGAATATGAAGGCCATGATAGCTATTTTTAGTCTCAAAGGAAAACTAGAAATCTGGTGGGAATATGTGAAGTGTGTCGGAAGCATCAAGGTAGAAGCATTTTGTTGCCATGAGTTTAAAATAATATTTGGAAATAAGAACTTGTCTAAGAGATACTTTGATGGAAAGGTTAAGGAATTTTATGAGCTGAAGATGGGATCTATGAAAGATGAAGAGTACAAGATGAATTTTCTGGATTTGTCGACGTATGTGACTTACTTCAAGGATAAGAAGATGAAGGTTGAAAGGTCCATCAGTGGACTTCCATTAGCCCTCAAGGATTGAACTGAGTATGATGAGCCTCAACCATTAGAGGAATTCATCAAGAAATTGAAGCATTGTTATGAGTATTAAAAGTGCAAGCCTCAGAACAAGTGGGATTGGATGGGGAATGAGAAGACTAAAGGGAAATGGCCTCCAAAATAGGGAAGACCTCAGGATGTGGGTGATAAAGAAAATGTGGCTCCTTACGGGAAGTTTAATGCAACTGAGAAGATACATGAACTTTGGTCTGGATAGAAGTAAAATAAAGGTAGTGATAGAGAACTGTTGTAGTGTTGGTTGTGTGGTAAAGATCATCACAAGAAGGATCGTCCTTTGTAACATGGTAGTAGACCTTAGATCTATAGTTCTCAGGAAGCACAGGCAGTTGGGGATTTTTGTCAAAGAATTCCTTGTATTTATGTAACACTTGATAATAGGTAGGAAGATCATCAAGCATCCATTATTGACATGGAAGGTAAGATTTGTGATCAAGTTGTTTCCATTTTGATTGATCCTGGTTCTAATTATATTTATTTTATTCCTGACCTAGTGGATAAGTGTGCCTTGAGTAAAGAAGTGCATGCAGATCTTGGTTGGTGAAATTGGCTATAGGGACTAAGAAAATAGTTCATCATTGAGTGAGAGCTTGTGCATTTGAGCTGAATGGTATGCCTACATCAACACATCTAAATGTGCTTCCATTGGGATCATATAATATGATTTTGGGTATGGATTAGTTGTCTTCTTATGGGACCAAGGTAGATTACTATGAGAATGCTATTGAGTTCCTACATGATGATGAAGAATATAGGATCTTGCAGGGAAAGGAGAAGCCTACATCAGTGAGAATGGTCACCGCTATGCACGCTAAGTGTAGTTGCAGGAATGGGTGTGTATTCTTTGTAGTTCATGTTTCTAGTGACAAAGGGAATGATGTTGAGGATGATGAAGTCTCGAAGAGGTATCCTATTATGCAGTATTTTCAAGATGTGTTTCCAGTAGATATTTTAGAGTTAACGGCTCATATGGAAGTGAATTTCTCTATTGAGTTGGTACCAAGAGCAGCAGCAACATCAAATTCACATTAAAATATGAGCACTCCAGAGTTGGTGGAGTTGAAGTTACAACTAAAGGAAATTCCATTTAAAGGATACATAAGGCCAAGTGTGTCACCTTGGGATGCACCAGTATTGTTTGTAAATAAGAGGGTTTGTACTCTCACATTGTGCATTGACTATAGGCGGCTGAATAAAGTGACTATTAAGAATATATATCAATTTCCAAGGATTGATGACTTGTTTGATCAGTTGAAGGGATTAGCAGTGTTCTTAAATATTGACTTGAGATAAGGATATCATCAGGTGCACATCAAAGAAGAAGATATTTACAAGACTGCATTTTGTACCAAGTATGGGCAATATGAGTTTGTGGTGGTTCCTTTTGGTCTTACTAATGCTCTAGCTACGTTCATGTGCTTGATGAACCATGTGTTGTGTCCTTATCTAGACAAGTTTTTTATAGTGTTCATTGATGATATATTGATATATTCATGGGAATAGTGGGTTATTATAGGAGGTTCATTAGGAAATTCTCAAGGATTTCATATCCTATTACATCCTTGTAGTGAAAAGGAAAGAAGTTTGAATGGACTGAGGAGTGTTCAGCTAGTTTTGAGTAGTTGAAGCATTTCCTTACAAATGCTCTGGTCTTGAAGATTGCAAATCCAAATAAAGAGTTTTTGGTATCCGTTGATGCTTGCAAGAGAGGAATTAGTGGAGACCTGATGTTGGGAGGACAAGTGGTATGCTATAGGTCAAGGAATTTGAATGAGCATGAGTAGAACTATGTGACTCATGATCTTGAGTTACCATAACTTCTCATTCATGGCTTGAAGATGTGGAGACAATATCTTTTTGGCAGGAGTTTTATTTCGATGAGTGATCATAGTGGATGGAGGTACTTGTTTAACCAACCTATTCTAAATTCTAGGCAAGCTATATGGTTGGATACTCTAAGTGGGTTTTACTTCAAGATTAGGTACATTAAGGGCAAGGATAATTTGATTGCATATGCTCTTAGTAGGAGAGTGCAAGTAAATCATATTGCAGCAGTAATTTCTTATGGGAAATATTTATAGGAGCGTATCTTGTAGGTGGCAAAACGTGATGATAAGTACCAGCAGTTGAAGCATAGATTGCAACAACAGGGTGAAGGTAATAGAGATGAGGAGTATCACCTCACAGTAGATGGTTTGATCATATTTAGGAACATGATTTATGTGTCAGATAGAAGTGAGCTCGAGAAGCTTATCTTGAGGGAGTTTCATGTCAAGTCATATTTAGGTCACCCAGGATATCAAAAGACATTGATAGTTGTTAAGAAGTTCTATCATTGATCGAAGAGGTGGTTGAGTTTGATGCTAGATGTGTGGATTATCAGTTGATAAAATCAAAGTGTAAGCATCCAACAAGTTTATTGCAACATATTTTGATTCCTGAGTGGAAATGGGAGGTCATTTCCATGGACTTCATTATAGGTTTGTTGAGGATATCGAAGCAACATGACTCCATCGTGGTTGTGGTTGGAAGGTTAAGTAAAATAGTCCACTTCAGGAATTAAGTATACAAATTCATCTAGTGAGGCAACTCAAATATTCATCAGAGAGATAGCGAGATTGCATGGTTTCCCAAGAAGATTATATCAGACAGAGATGCCAATTTCACTTCCAAGTTTTGGAAGGAGTTTTTTGTAGGAATGCGAGAGTTGGCTTTGAGTACAACTTATCATATGTAGACAGATGGATAGACAGAGAGGGTCAACATGATTCTTGAGGACATGTTGAGGATATATGTCATGCATTAGAAGAGGGAGTGGCAAGAGTATCTTCCACTGGTAGAGTTTTCATATAATAATGGGTATCAGGAATCCTTAAGGATGAGTCCATTTGAGGTTATTTATGAGAAGAGTTGTAATACTCCTATTGGCTATAGTGATCCAATGAATAGGGTATTGATTAGACCAAATATGTTGGTTGAGATGGAGCAAAAGATGTAGGTTATCAAGAGGAATTTAAAGGTAGCATAGGATAGGAAGAAGAGTTATGATGTAGATCAGCACAGGGAAACTAACAGGTTTTAGGTTGGAGAGCATGTGTACTAACGCATCAATCCCAAAAGGATCTCCTTGAGCATTGGATCATGTGCCAAGTTGGCACCTCGGTATTGCGTTCCTTTCAAGGTCCTTGAGAGGATTGAACCAGTGGTCTACAGACTTATATTGTCACCAATAGTGAAATTCCATGACGTTTTCCATGTTTCATTAATTAAGAGATATGTGCAGGATGTTGATCATAAGAATGATTGGTTTGTATTGTAGGTGGATATAGATGGAGATTATAGCTAGAATCTCAATGCATATTTCAGCTGAAACATCTCATGCTCTGGAATCAAGCAATAGAGCAAGTTAAATTTTAGTGGAAGCACTTTGGGTTGGATGAAGCTACACGGGAAACGTATTATCAGATGTGATATTTGTATCCGTTATTATTTTCTAGTTCAAGAAAATGATTTTTTGGTATGAGTATATATATGTATGGTTGTAAATACCACAACGAGTTGTGTTATAAAGCTCTAATAAGTGATATGTTTCATCTTTTAGTAGGATTTCATTGTAAATATTGTATCGAGTTGTGTTAAAAAAACTCCATAGGCAGTATGTTTTTGTTTTCAATGGTTTACTGGTTACAGGTTTCATTAAACATCGAGGATGGGGTCCCCCCAACGGGGAGAGGTTTGTAACAACCCCAGGTTATAGTTCATGTAATAAAGGATAATAAAGGCAAAAGAAGACCAAGGTCTTGGGACATGTATTCGAATATGAATGTTGGGCAAGCACTGTAGTGGGAATCACTTTTTGTTTATTATGGCTATGAAATTGGTAAAGGAATTGGCAAAGTCAAAGAGGCATTAATTGGTATTTATTTAAGGAAATAAAGGAAAATATGAGAAAAGGGATGTGAAGAGACACATATTTGTATGAAAGAGAAATTAGAGGGAAAATGAATAAAATGGAGGCATTAATGATAATAAGGAATCAAAGGATCAGTTCATAGCTTTTGTTAGTTCATTTTTGGCTCTCTCCTTTCATTCTCTCTCTCATACACTCTTAGATAATTCTTGGAACACTTTATCATTCAATTGGTTGGGAGAAAGGTAAGAAAAAAATTAAAGGAAGGAAAAGGAAAATCAAAGGAAAGTAAGGAGAAGGTTGGATCAATAGTTTTAGCAAGAGGATGTTACAGGTAACACATTGCATGTGTAATTTCCTAGATGAGGTGTGAATGAATGGTACATGCATTTGTATATTTGGTTCCTTTGTTGTAATTGGCATGGGTTTTTTGTGGTTTGACAGTTGTTTCAACATTTCCTTTCCATTTCATGAATAGCCATGTTGTGATGGGATTCATTATTGGTTGAGATTTGGATTATCATAATGTTTTGGAACTGTGTGAGGTGATCTCAAGAAAATTTCCAAGGGTTGGGCATGGAGATGGTCTTCTTTGAGAATCCATCGACAGGTGGGTGAATATAGGAAAATTCCTCAAGATATGGTGAATAAATTATGAGGAATCCAAGCTTAGTTTGGTTTTGTGATCTCAGGGTCGGTTTAGGTGAGATCACGGTAATGTGAGGGTGGAGATGGTTTAACCTCTCGAGTTCCTAGTTAATTATGTCTTGGTTTATCCCATGAGATACCTCATTCATGCTTGGAATATGGAATGGGGGTGATTGGCTAAAAGAAATATTTGGTTCAACGCAATCTATCGTCAGGTGGAACATGGAAGTCCTTGACTTGGTTTCCTTTTTCATATGTTAATAAGATTTATCTTCCTATTGTTATCTATGAGAATTTGTACTTTTTATTATGTTGATTTGTTGGCTTATTTTTCATAGTTAATATTTGGGTTATATCTTGGTTATAAGCATGGTTCTATGATGTGCTCTACCTATGGATTTTGTTCATGATTTGATAAGTATTTTAATAGTTTATGAATGCATGGCCTAACAAGTGTTGTTGTAGCTAGTTGAGAGAGAATTATCCCTTCTTGGTGATTCTCAAATGAAGTTCAGAGATTTGTAATCAGATATGCATTCATGACTTGTAACTAACATGTTTACCATATGTTTGACAAAATGTCTAATGTGTACTAGGCATTCGAGGTCAAGTTTTGGCTTCAAGTTTGAATGTTTGGGATTGTCTCCATGTTAATTATTATTTTAGAAATTTATAGGAAGTTTTGGGAATTGGTATAGAGGGTAGCCTAGAAATGTGGCTCATATTTCGGGACCAATGGCACTTAACTAGAGGATTGAGGTCATAACTACATGGAAGCAGGCTTTTGTGTACAGTTGGGGCCTCATAACCACACTCTTGCCTTGATGTACATGTAGTTTAGGTGCTAAGTCAGTGAAAAAGGGTTCCAACTTAGGGATTGATCACCTAGGGTGGTTGTTCAGCTTATGAGTGATCTACAGTCCTTGTAGGGTGTCAGTAAGTGTTTCAATTTGTAGGCCCCACTTCCTTAACTGGAACTTGGAGATTAGGTCATGTCATAGTAGCACTTAGTCTCACATTTATCCTAGGAGCTTGTAAAAGCATGTAAATGCTGGTAGGGGTGGCTACAACCAACTAGAAAGAGGCACCAACCCCCAAGCTAAACTCATACATCCACTAAGATGGAAACACCAACTCCATGTTTTATAGGCTCCAACCCACACTCAATAAGGAATGAATACTCACTATAAATGGAAACCTCTCTGCTTGTTTCTAGCTCTTCTTTAGTCCACTTGTCCCTTTATTCTTTTATACATTCGGCCTTCGGTTCTGCTCAACAAACTTCACTCATACTCAACACTCTTTGCACCCTTTTTCCAATCTACAACATCTTATTGTTCTTGGCCTTCCTACATTAGGCACATAGTAGCTCTTTTTCCTCTTCTTTTGCATAGGCACTCTTGATCTCTTACAATAACTCACCAAATCACAGAGCTATCCACTCATCTCACTTGACAATGTTGCATTCCTCACAGTCAAACTCATTGCTCCTAATTTTTGTTCCTCTACAACATAGGGGAGTGACGTAGTCTCTATCAACTAATCACTCAGCCTGAGAGTATACTCTACACATGGCTCTCCATCCTGTTGTTGCATTAAAATTACTTGGCCACTACAACTGCATTAAATTTGAGAATGGGCAACTGATAATTTCAACCTACTAAGAATTAAATATTAGTCAAACTGCACACCATAGTAAGGTTGTCTAGGCTTATTAATTGATCACATATTTAAGCTTGTACCTCATCCATGGCTCATTTGATCTATTTACAATTCGTCTACACCCAACAATATTTTCCACTTAATTTTTCATGGTGTGTAAGGAAGATCATATGTGACTTGTTCTATATGGAAGAGGCTTCATTAATTCATTCTGACGACCATAGTCCTCTCTATTTCAATCCAAATCTCTTGGAAATCATCATTGAATCCATTAACATTTATAGTTTTCAACCCATTCATTCTTCAAATTCTTTCCTAACCCAACTATGGCGAACAACCAATTTGGCATAACCACCAAATATGGATGGACCCATCTCCAAAGTTGTTGACTCATCCATGCTTCATTATCTGTAAATATGGTGCAATGCCACATATGGCACACTTGCTAAAAATGGCATAAAATAGTTTTTGCCCCATACGTCCTTTGATTCAAACATCTGCTATTTTTTCTCACTGCAAATAGCCCAATGGTTCTTGGACGCTTAACGTGTAAAAATGTTGAAAAACAAGCTCCTAGGAGCACCAAGGGCTACCCTAATCTTGTAAGGGATTTTTACTTGACAACTTACTCTATTTTGAGTTAGGAGTATTCTAGATAGATTCTACTCGTCGAGATGTTTCCGTTGATATATGGCACACCAAGTAATTCTTCACATTTTGAGAGATATTCATGTTTGAAGTTAGTAACCCCAGTTAGTGGGCTAAGACCCTATGGGGTTGTGGCATGGCACTCATAATTTGCTTTGGTCATTGAATAGTCATTAATTAATAATTTTTAAGCTCTTAAAATCACTCCAACATTCTCTATAGAAGCCCCTCTCAACTCTATAAAAATAAATCTCATATATCCTCCAAATGTAGCGATCGTGACATTTTCTCTATAACTTAATTTTTGAGAAGTCTTAGATTCAAAAATTAAAACCCATTTTATTATAAATCCTGATGAATGTCGTGACCAAATTTCAGATCTTGGTTCGCTATATTTTTGGAGATATGATCTATGTAATTTAGGGTTTTTGGAGGCTTCCGAATTTCATCTCAAAGAAGTGACCTTGGGAAAATCGTCATAACTATCTCTTTGAGAAGAGGATTGGAACTATCTAAAACGTGGTAGATAGTGCATGGACTGTAGTTTTCTGTGTATCAATTTCAGAGCCTAAGGAGTTATCAGTAACACATGGAATGTCATACAAGTTTGCGCTACTAAACTAGTCCATAATTATGTCATTGTGAGAGATTGGGAATAACTTTGCCTTGAAGAGTCAAAATCAAGTCAGACCTGTGGCATTAGAAAGAAGACTTAGAGGGATTCTATAGGACTGAAGATCACATGTCGAGGATCTGAAATCGCAGAGATACATTAGATTAAATATTGTACTCCTAGAAGGCAAGAAAAACTAGATCAAGTGTTGTCAAGGGGTGCAAAGGACCAGACTTTCTAGGGAAGCAAAGAGCAAGGTGCAGCAAAATGATGTAGTAGAGGTAAGCTACAGGTAAGTATCTTTTGTATATGCATGTTAATCTCTTAATTGCATTAGGTTCTTTGTATTCTAATTTGTTGTTCTTACTTAGCACTGACATATGCTCTGCAGGGTGATGTAAGTTTTGCTATTATCATGTCATGGGTATTTCCTTGAAGACTTTTTGCAGGTATTATATATTCATCAAGAGAAGACTCAATGCATAATCTAATGTTCTGAAGAATGGGAAAGGGTAGCATGACAAGAGCATAAATCAAGGTGCAAAATAGCAACAAGAAGTTCACCACATGAAGTCTTCAAGTGGGCAACACTGCATACAAACATTGTAAAAGTATCATTGTACAGAGTCATTGTAAAAGCATCTTTGTAAAAGTTGTACAAGTGTCTATCTACAAAGAGTTGAAGAGGCAGTGCCAGGAGTTCTACGATCATCATTAGGTGGTTGTGTCATAGTTTGGGTTATGGTTTAGTGTGTCTTCTTCTTCTACATCATTCTATATCATTGTAAAGTGGACCATTTTCCCTGGTACGAGAGTCCATTCTTATTTTATTCTTCTATAGGGTGGTAGGGTGGTGCTAGGCTAGTGCATGAAGTCACTAACAGGTTCAAGCTTGTGAAAACTTTAGGGTGGTGCTAGGGTGAGTTGTAGCTCACTCGGTGTTGGGGCATTCATTCAGTTGGCTACTAAAGAATCTCGGGCGTTGGAGCGCCCATCTAATGGGAGCTGGAGAAGAATGTTTTTCTAGATTCTACGAATTTGGAGCTTTCTTTTCAATTGGAGTTGAAGATTAAAGAATTATTAGAAAAACATACAGTGGTTTTTGACCCAGAGGGGGTTTTTGACCTAAAATTTTTGTGCCTCCTGTGTTCTTTTATTCACCGTTGTTACTACATAAACATTAATGATAATTGAAGATTAACTAACTCTCTGAAAAGATTTAAAATCGCTAATTGCTAAGGAATATTGATTCACCCCCCCGCCCCTGAGTATTTTCCAACAGGGTCTAGCCCTTCCAGCTTCAGAGAGGGCTCTCTCTGTATGATTTTAATTTTACTGTTTAGATCTTAGGCTAGATATGAAAGGTCAAGATAGGATTTTTAAATTTTTGGTTGTAGAATGAAATAAAAATCCATTGGACATGGAGTCACAAAAAATCTTCAATAATCAATCACAAATAAATAGAGTATTTGAAACAGGGTGAGGTAGGAAAACTCCTGGATATCGTGAATTATGCGTGCTATGAATAAGATGAATATGAGGTAAGAATCAATTAAATATAAGTCATACTTAAATGAATTTTATATTTAATCTTAGAAGGAAAACATTAAGATTGTTTAACAAGTGAGAGCAGAGTACTTAAGTAAATTCAGGTCTTAATCTTCTTGCAAGAACCAAGAAAGAACATCCACATGAAAACCTAGAAGGAAAAACACATTAACGAAGAGGAAAAAATCACCATTTATTTGTCACAAGAATCCTGAAACAATATTGCCTCTGTATTTCTGAATTATTTACTTCAAAATAAATTTCATAGCTTACAATGAAAGAGAGATATTTTCTTTTACACAATCCAACCCTTACTAAATCTTTTTACAAAATACTGATAGATTCCGTCTTGAACTAAATTCAGACTTCAAAATAAATTATTTACAAAATAATATTTATCAGAAGATATAGATATTTAAAAAATAGAACAAAATAATAGCAATGCTAGACTAATTTGAATGTTTTGTTCACACTTTGAGTGTTGTTGTTGGATGTAGCTACATTTCTTCTTCTTCTGTTTGACCACTCCAAATCTATAGAATTTCTGTTTGATTTCACTCAACAAGCTCCAATATTTTAAACCATCATTCTTCACTAGGAATAGAGAAATTCACCATACTTCGAAATCTTTCATCTACTTCTATGTATGTTTGGAAAGCTGTCTTATTGAGAAACAGATGATGAACTTCATGCTGAATGTAGAGGTCATGTTGTAGGCCTTCCGGGAAAGCTTCTCTAGTTATTGTACCTCTTCCTTTGGTGAATTTGGAAGTATCTACAACTATGTTGCACAACTGGTACTAACATCTCTCTAATGGAATCATTTTTTCATTAGAGGCTTTCAATGTTGGAAGCCCTTTCTCCTACAATAAATTAAAATTTCTATTAAATATTTTTACCTGTAGTTTTAAATCTTTTCATTTGTTTTCTAAATGTATCATAAGGTTCTTCTTTGTTAGAACTCCCTTTACTTCCATGACTGTGTCTGTTCTGTCTTGAATATGGAGTTCTTCGAGCTCATCTTTAGTCTTAGAGTTCAACATCTTGATAGTTTTTTGTGCTTTTGGTGGTCTTTGTTCAATTTCAATTTTTTTTTGTTCTACTGCTACTTTGACCTTCTTTACTAGTTCCTCCTGCTAAAAAATAATCTAAAATGATGGCCACGACTCTCTAATATTTGCATTAATGTTATGCCATATACTTTTCTTGGCCTCTACTAACATCTAGGTTGTCAAAGACTGATTTTCATACTTTACAATCCATTGAACCAACTTGAAATTGTTTTGCACTTCTGCTAAATGTGCATTGTCATCCTTGATTTTATTCTCCTCCATTCTTCTCAATGATGCTAACAATCTCTCATTTTCTTGGTTAGTTAATGATAAATCTCCCAAAGCTTTTACTAACTTTTGAGAAGAAGTTGTAGTGGATGTTTCTACCCTTTCTGTTGAAGTTGTTATTGTTGTTTGTTGTACTATTGTTCCTATAGCTACTAACATTTCCTTTTCTTTCAGAATAGCCTCCACATTTATCTCTATTTTCTGAATTTGAACGTTCTGTCCAAGTATCAACCTGAACAAATTTTCCTTATCTGTATCCAACTGAGTAATTTGTTTTGTATGTGGATGCTCTATGGTTGGAAGCTTGAGATACTTTCTTAGAGCTTAAATATCAACATTTTTATTTTTTATCATCTCCTCAACTGCTTTGATGTCACTAGGATCATATCCTAGTTTAATTACCGAATCCTCAAAAGCTTTGGTTGTGGTGTATTTGGCCAAGGATGGCATTCACTCTATCTTTAGATATGAATGCATGTTGTATAGAGAGGCTTGTAGCTTGGAGGTTTCGATGACTGAACTTGTTAAAGTTGAGTATATCATTTCATCGGCCTATTTGTGCAAATCAACTTGGTCAATTGCATGAATTTTCTTGGACCAAAAGAAAATATTAAGGATTTGTAGTCTTCTGCACCTTTATGTACTGGAACTATATGCTCTAAGAATGCTAATTGGAATTGTCCCTTCTCTATGTCAAGTGTAGACAATAATCTGCGTTGAGTAGTAGAAGTTTGCTTCCAAAATTCTGTGTATGTAGTAGCCTTCAATGCTTCATTATTCTTCTTAATATCTTTTGTACTTGGCAAAAATGTTCTGTTGTGTTGCAATTTGGGATGTAGAAGACACAAGTGACTCTGTTGTATCCTCAACATATAGGAATTAAGTGGCGGGAAGACCTGTTAAAACAACCGTGGCTTGCTCTTGTGAGCCCTTTTCTTCTGATGACTCCTCTTGAATATTTATTATCTGAGTATCACTTTTAGTATCAGTCTTAGTATTTTTATTTGCATCTTTCTTTATCCTCTTGAAAACATGAAATTTTGCAACTTGAGACCTTGAATCTGTAGGAGACATACTTTTCCTTGATCTTTTGGATTCTTTGTCCTTTGAAATAGGAGTTTGTAGAGATTTTTGATTGACAATTTGTTCTTCAGCCTCTTGCAGTGTATTCTCTATCCACTCCTCTTGATTGGCATCCTGCTCTATTTCTTGTCTAGGTGTATGTGCATATGGTGTGGTCTTCTGCTCAACTCTCAGTTTTGAAATTATCCCAATGGATCATAAGACCATGTAAAACTCATATTGAAATTCATCTTCTTTATAAATTCATCTTCTACCTTTATTGTTTCTCTTGTGTTGACAATGTAAGGACCAATATGTGCCTTCATTTTAAATTGTTCTTTCTACTTTCTTGACACAAAATGCAAGTTATCCATATTTAACATTTTCCATATATACACCAAGGCAAAAATCCTAACTGGTACAAAAACTGGCAACCTGTAGGGAGGGAGTTCACATCCATAAATTCGAATTTATCTATAATTCTCATAAAGATATCACTCTCCAACCTTGGCTTGTTCTGTGAGGTGCAAAACTCTTTTGATTTCTTGTGAAATCCTTGGTATAATATCACTTCTAAGAAGACATAAGGATACATACAAAAATTGATCTACAAAATTTCTAAATGAATACTCTTCTAAATTCTTTCTGATTAAGGAAGTCTAGTGAATAAATGATAGTGGTCTTCCCTGCTCATCCATATTTTGCAACTAAAATTTGAACCTGTCTTCTTGATAGAACATCAACAAATATATGAGGGTTGACTAGTGTTTGAATGCATCTTTAGCTTTAAACTTCGGAAATTGTTCATGAATAACACTTGATAGGTATTGATTGTAGTTAAAAATGACTCAGGGCTTCTGACCAATTGAAAACACTAACAAAAATCCTAACACTATTTCGTCTACCCATTGATTTGTGGGATAACCTAATAGGAAAGTAGCCATAGAAATAACATGCCTTGACATTTCAAGGAAAATAGAAGCAGAATATGGGGGATTGTTTATGGGCAATTTAGAATTCTCAGGAAGAAAAGGCTCAAAGATATGGGCTTGTTGAGAGAAGGTAAGTTTCTAGTATATTTCCATGAGTGAATCAGTGGAAAATGAATGTAAGGGAGCTTGGGGATTAATATAAAGAGCTTGACAGATGGATTTTGGTGCAACTGAGAATAGAATTTCATTATTTTGGGTGATTATAGCTTGCTGGCTAGGGAGATACCTAAGATGACACCATGTAATGAATTCCTTGAAAACATGAGTCTAGGGAAAAATAAACTGAGGTAAGAATGACTCTCAGATACTCAATTCATCATTATTATCTAAATATTTTTTATTTGCCCAGTTATGAAGTTCATACAATTCAAACTCACACTAGGTTTTTGCTATTTTATACAGTGTGGCGACCAAAGGGAATTCATATAGGTTATGATCAAGAGAAAAAAAAAGGACTCTCCACAACCATTTTCCCCTTTCCTTTATGAGAACAAATATTCAATTTTAATGGAAGCTCGGAAAAATAGTATTACCAAACTGCAATTGATTGGTTTCAGGAGAGGAATGCTACTGTAGAGAGTGTTGGTGGACTTGAAAACCTTTAGGTCATAACCTACATGGATCAAACAAATGGAAAAAGGAAATAATGTAGTGTGATACGAGACTTTTAAAATGACAGGGAGGGGTGATTAACAAAAATATTACCATTTTGGGGCATTGTATTAAAGGAATTATATGTTGGCGGGAGTTATTAATGGCCAACGTCTATATGACTGTTGGCAGGAGAATTTAAGAACTAAGGGTAGTATGGCATGGATGGTAGGGTGACGTGGATGATAGGGAGGACGACGAGTGGCATGGATGGAGAGGGAACAAGCAGGCATGGGAGGTAGCAGACAGTGGTTTTTGGGGGGTATGAGTGGTAAATGGTAAAGGGGGGGAGACCCCAAAAAATGTTGTAGAGTTTCCATGTATCTTTCAACAGTTTTTCATAAACCATTTTTTGGATCCCCCCTCCCCCCTCTCAAGTCCCAAGAGCTCGAGGGCAGGGGGCAACATCATCCTCCGCCATTGATCCGAGTGGGGATGACCTTTGCCTTTCAATACTTCCAATTCTTTATCAAAAGTGACCAAAAATCACATCTGATAACTTTAAACAACATTATTTTGGTAATTAATAAATTATTAACCATAATAAAAAACTTGTGGCAACATTTAGACTAGCGCACCACTTTGGGGATTTTTAATTTTATTTATTTTTCTTTCTTTGTCCATTTTCATAATTTCTTTTTCTTTCTACTTTCCTTTCTTCTTTTTCTATTTTTCTTATTTTTTCTTTTCTTTTTTTCCCTTTCTTTTATTTTCAAAAGCTAAAACAAATTAAAATGAAAAAATAATTTACAATATCCCATAGGGATAAATATCTAGATAATCATACCTTGATCACTATATATATAGGAACCTAACCTGGGGTACACCCATCGAGATGACATTATCCTTAGTTTGCATCAATCCTGCAGTTCCTTATGTGCTCAACCATGAACCTTCCAGGGAAGAGTCCATCAGGATGATGTGTTTCGTGGGGACCTCTCGCTGCTTCTATGCACTAACACATGTTGAATCCTCCCAGCTTGACATTATCCCTAGCACTCAACACTTGCGCGCCTTATGATTCTTCTGGGTTATTTCTGTCAAGCTAAAGTGTTAAGGGATGCTCCACTACAACCAATAAAAAATATATTTTCAATTTTTTTGTCTGCCCAGGTCTTCCAGGTCCTTCGTTGGCTACTCCATTAAAGAGTTCCATTGCATTTGGAAAAACTACAAAACTAACATTCTTGACATGTCTTCCAACCACTTTAACTCTGTATCTTTGAGTTTAGGCTACCTAAGCTTTGATTGGAAATAAGTTATGGTCTAGGAGGCCATTTGTGGACTTCCATTTATCATTGGAAATCTCTTTCTGAGCATAATCCAACTATTCCATTTCCAAGGGCATGTGAGCTAAACTACTCAGGAATGAATTCCTTCAAGGCTTGGGACTCCCTAACCATCATAGGTATACTATTTTATCTTCTTCAATAAGCTTGCTACTATGATGATTCTTTACTAAATACTGTAGCAACCATGAAACTCCCCTTGAGATTCACACACCATGAAAATCAATGTTATCCCAATGGTCATCAATGCTAACCAAGGTAACATAAATTCCAACACATTTGTTTCCATCAACATCAATGTTAATATGGTTGTCATCAATGCTAGAATGATTGACATCAATGCCAACACACATGATGCTACTAGCCATCGTGACAATCCCAACTATCCAATAATCTCTGTCTTTGGAATTGATGGAAACACCTCACCATTTCTCCATGTTGATGTCCATCATAGCTTACTATCCCCCTTTGACATCAATGGAAAAGTTCTACAAGTTGCTTCTTCTCCCCATTTCAATTACTCATTTAGGGTATGGATGCTAATGTGCTTTCTCCTCTACAGACTTCTCTTCAAGGGCCAATATCTTCATGATGGGGCAATTGAATTATGTGATCCAAGCTTAGCTACAAACATCATAAACAAAGACATCTGCTAAAATCAAACATTAGTAAAAACTTGTATTTGTATCTCCTTGTAGTTGTTGTTGCTATTCTAGGAACTAGACATATATGATATGCTCCCTCTTGAACATATGCTACCTCTTATTTGAAATATCACCTAGTTTTGGTCACCTTATGGTTGTTGGTTAAGAACTCTCTCTACTAGTGCATGTTTTGTACCAATTAGAAGAAATTGATACCAATGAAAACTACAAATGGTATTGTTTTTTCTTCAAATACCAACCATTAGTGATGCATTTAGGTTTATCCTTCCATTTTTTCTCCCATTGTTGAGACTGTGCTCACTTTTGTTGAGCACCCTAATAGTCACCATTGCTCCCCCTTAGATCATAGTACTACTACACATATGGATTGTTGCTTAAATAATACCAATTTCACCATGAAAATGATACAAACTGGACATTGCACTAGGAAAACTCTCATGGCTTCATCTCAAATATACATATCCATTTACACAAAAAAATTACTCCACATGAACCAAAGACCACACATTGACATAGTGATACCAATTGAAAGCTAAGGGACATCAAAGCAAGTACCAGTTATGTTCATGAACATAATATTTCTAGGCTTAATCAAATTTACAACTTAAATTAAATAAAGGTATTTCACCCAAGATGCAAACCTTTCATTTACTCAACAATCTTTCTTCCTAAGGCTAAAAATTGTTGCCTGTTAGTGCTACTAAATCATATCACCCTGAACTAATGCTCTATGATCTCCTACATTTGCCTTCTTGCTTCTACATGGGGTCTGATTCTATGGGCTTGACTTAACTTTGGGCCTCTTGTCAATCCACACTTTTGTTGCAGCTCCTCTTATTCCACAACATAGAGTATTGTTGTGTACTCCTGCAATGTTGATTTGTAAAAAGAAATAAATTTATTCGTATGACTAGCCAAGGGACTCAATATTACCTCCAAAGTTTAGATGCACCTCTTTTTTATTCTATTATAGATACCCACATCTGACTTATTTGGCCTCACTTGAGGGCATTCTCTTATTTTAATGAAGAGAACTAGAAGATATACTCCCCCCTAAGTAGAGTGTCCTTCGTTTTATTCCACACCTTCACTGGCTTAGTCCTAATAGGAGTATTAATTTCCAGCATCTTATTTACCCTCATTTGGGATTTATCTTGGTTGCGCATGGCTAGAGGACACTTCTCATTCACCTCTTCTTTAATATCTCCTATGTTCACCCAAATATTCTTGCTACATTTTTCTTTTATTTGCAAAGAAGAATTAAATAGGTTATCACTTTCTCTACTGGAAAGAGGTGTATGTTCAATGTTGTTGGAAGTTCTGGATGAGTCCTTACCTAAAATAGAGGAAATGTTATTCTAATTTTTCTTATGATATCTTTCTCCTCTTTTAAATGTGTCACTTTGACATAGAGCATTGAAGACAAACTCAAATTTCTTCGCTCTTGCATTTCTTCTTGTAATAAAATATCGAGCTGCTAAGTTTTGCTACACCTTTAGAGGAGTGATATTTTTCTTCTCATATATGCAGCTTGATGCCTCATGCACAAAATTTCCAAAGTTGTAGCGTTCAATATGTCTTACGAATGGGACAAAATTTTTTCTATTCTTGACAGCATCCTTGCCAAAAATTCTATTATTGTCACCATGCCTATTCCAAGGCACCTCTTTCATTATTGGATTGCATCCACTCAACAGTTTTTTCTTCCTTGCATACCATCTACAATCTATATATTTATGACCAAAGTTTTTGCAAGAGAAGCAGTGAATATGAAAATGTTTTTTAAAGTTGAAAATGACTTTTCTTTGAGGATTATGTCCTTCAGGGGGAAAGGATCTTTGTTGGTTATTCACGTGTCCTCCATGGTTGTTTGGATTTCTACCTTGAGAAATTATATGTTTTAATTGATGCTTCTCCTCACTAGCAATCTCCTCTCATTTCCTATGTTGCTAACATGATTCTTTTTTCATTATCCCTCTTAGAGGATGCTTATCATTCTGAAGCTCATATTCTTGCATCTACTCCTTTTGTTTCTTTCTTCTCTATAATCTCCTTGATTTCTTTCAGATTAGAGATTAGCTTCTTCCTAAAATAAATCTTCTTATCTAGATCCTTTTATTCATAGTTAAGTGTACTATCAAAATCATCACAAGGATATAGACCCCTTTCTAAGTATTTGGATTCCTCCATGGGTTTGAGAAGTACTCCTTCTTCATCGCTATAGGGAATGCATTCATTTTAACTTGTAGATGAACACTCATGGGATCTTTCTTCCTTCTCACTAAGAGACACTATCCTCTCCTCTTGAGAGGTATCTTCTTTTTTCTATTACTATTAATATAGGTTTATCTTCACCATTATTACTAGATGAACATTTACCCCTTTCTTTTAATAATGCACATGAACTACTAGAAGACAAATTACATATTTCTTTACAACTATCAAAGAACAATAGAATACATTTTGAGCGGCTTGGCTTCTCCTTTGAGTCTTATCTTTCATCATCTTCCTAGAGATTATCAGTAGATTTCTCATTGGGATAAAAATCTTCTACCTTTTGATCGTATTTCCTCTCTCTCCTTCTTTTCTTTTCTCTAGGAGCAACATCAACAGAGTCTAGCTCAAAACTAGATCAACAATGCTCTTCGGCCTTCTCTTCAGCCTTGTGGCTGTCTCCTCCATATATAAAATGGAGCTTGTCCATTTTTTCTCTTGCAAACACACAATTCCTTACCTTATATGAATCTGAATATGATAGGCCTTTCAGAAGAACACTTTTGGATTTACTATCAAACTCATTATTTTCTCCATTCACTATGGAGCACCATACATCAACATCTAAAGCCATTAAATAGGCTTCCATTCTAAACTTCCAGATTACATACTCTGCTCCAGTAAAAAATGGGGCTCCTTCGGGTGTAAGCCAAGTTTGATTAGCCATGTTCCCTTTTGATCACCTTCAATCGGTTAAGTAGTTCTTGAAGGAACTTGTCTCTGATACCAATTGTTGGAAACAATGTTTAATATTGAGAGGGGGGCAGAGGGGGAGAATCAATATTAAGGCTAACTTTAAAATTTTATGCCAATTTATATTTTCAAATTCAAACTTGCAGGAAACCATCCATATACATTATCAACGGCATAGCATGTGATAGTAATTTAAAATCAACACATACACCATGGGCAACATACACATACCACATTAAGGTTTAGTGTGGAAACCCTTCCGAAAGAAAAACCACCAAATCTTTTTTGTTATAATGATTTAAATAAGAGATCCTACTCTATTACATCAATGTTTATGAGCCACCAGTCACATGAAGCACCAACTCCCCTTGATTGTTTGGTATCACCCACTACCAAGAAGCACCAACTCCCTTATTTTGTAGACACCTGATCTGCTTACCAGAAGCACAAATTGAAGCACTGAATTCATGGATTTGTTGCAAGCACCAACTTGCAGGAGGCCCTAAACCCCAAGCTCTACCCATACATCCACTAACATGAAAGTTCCAACTCACTATTTTTCAGGCGCCAACCCACAAAGAATAAGGAACTAATACTCACTATAAATGGAAGCCTCTTTGCATTTAATTTCATCCACTTGGACCTCTGTTCTCTTCTTCATTCAACGCCCATTTTTTCTCAACAACCTTCACTCATAATCAACCCTCTTTGCACCCTTGTCCAATCTGCAGTAGCTCACTATTCTTGGCCTTCATAGATTAGGCACACAACAGCTCTCTATCCTCTTCTTCTACATAGGAACTCTCGGCCTCTCACAATAGCTCACCAACTCACGGAGCTCTCCACTCAATAATTTTGCATTCCTCACAGTGAAACTCAACATTCATGAGTGTTTTTCCTCTGCAACACTGGGAACAATGCAGTCTCTATCAATTAAACACTCATACCAGGAGTGTACTTTACACATGGCTCTGCATCATGTTGTTGCATCAAAATTACTTGGCCACTACAACTACATTAAATTTGAGAATGCGCAGTTGAGCGTTTAAAACTACTAAGAATTACATCTCAATCAAATTGCACACCACAAAAAGGTTGTCCATGCTTGTTAATTGATCACAAAGTTAAGCTTGTGCTTCAGGCATTGGTCATTTGATCTATTTCCAATTCTTCTACACCCAGCAATATTTTCCATTTAATTTTTCATGGTGTGCTAGGAAGATCATAGGTGACTTGTTCTGTATGGACCATGCTTCATTAATTCATTTTGTATACCATAGTCCTCTTTGTCTCAATATAGAGTTCTTGGAAATCACCATTGATTGCATTAACATTTCTACTTGTCGACCTGTTCATTCTTTAAATTCATATCTGACCCAACTATGGTGAATAGCCAATTTTACATAACCTTTAAATATGGATGGATTCATGTCCAAAGTTGTTAATTCATCCATGCTTAATTATTTGTAAATATGGCGCAATGCCACATTTGGAATACTTGCCCAAAATGGAACAAAATAATTGCTAACCCATATATCCTTTGATCCAAACACCCTCTATGTTTTCTCATTGCAAATAGCCCAATGGCTCTCAGTCACTTAACGTGTAAAAATATTGAAAAACAAGTCCTTAGGCACCTCTTTGAACTATAGCCCTCAAGGCATATATTCCATGCATTAAACCATCGTGCCCTCAGTCACACAGTGGTATTAGAACCTTGTCTTGGGCTTAACCTTAGCCTTTAGCCTTCCATCTGGGATTACGTGCTCAATGTGGGGTCACAAAATCATACGCATTGGCCAAAAAAATCCAGTCGAGATAACTTGTAACACATAAAAGCGTTGCACAATAACTCTCAGTCATGCGTTCCATCATTTGATGGAATTGTCAAATACTAGAAATATCTCTATCTCTCAACTCTGTTGCCCCGATGTTATTTCCCGGCACTCATTTGTTTCCTTTGGGGAAAGCCTTATGGGATTACATGTCTAGTGGGATTTCCCAACACCTTTTTTTTCATCAACCCTATTTTGCCTCTCTATCTGTCATCGTGTTTTGTTGCTTCGTTAGCTTGTTGCTTCTACTCGTGTGCCCTTTTAAACTTGTCGAGATGCATCCTCAGGGGTGATGTGTCCCGTGGGACTGCCTAGAGCCCTTTTCATTTACCCTGTCCTCTGGCGCATTGGCCCAGTGCCATGTCAGCCCGCTTCTTCCTCTTTATGCTCTTAAGAACCTTTCAGGGTTAGGCCTCAGGGATGACATCATGCTTGTGTCATTAGCCCCACATGGTGCCTCCTTAGTGTTGACATGTGTCACCTGGATTTGGTCCATTAGGCCACCCAAAAATGTTGATTTTCCTACCATGTGTCCCATGTAATAACATCATGTTGACATCATCACTGGCCAATAAAATGTTTACATGCGTCAGTCAGAGAGGAGAATGAAAATGTTTTGAGCCATGTGTTTTGTGATGAATTCCTTTGTTAAATTTCTAAGGGTCCTAACCAACTCTTTAACACAATGTCGCTCTTCATTGTTTTGTTGCTACCATGTTTCCCAATGCCTCCATCCCGGTCCTTCACCTCCACATCCCTTTAAAACTTCTAGCGTACACCCATCAGGATGACATCATCCCTAAAGTTCCTTATACGCTCAACCTTGAGCCTTCAGAGGAAGAGTCTATCGGGATGATGTGTTCCATGGGGACCTCTTGCTTCTCGTGTGTGCTTATACATATTGACTCCTCCCGACCTTGTTAGTTTTTGGTAGCATTGGAAGTGATCTAGCCTTGAAAATTGGTGGAGAGGCTAAGGAACATGAGTTCTAAAGAACCCAAAAACCGTTTGGTGAAATCCACTCGGATTGTATTTTATTAAAATAATTATAAATTTTAATGGAGTTCCTAAGTCTAAACTTAGGGAAATTAAAATATTAATGGGTAGTAATCAAAATATGGGTGAGAATAATCTAGAAGGCAGATGAAGTCATGTTTTAATCTTAGTCATTGATTAGAGACTTAATCTCAGTCGTTGAAGACTCAACAAGAAAAGTATAAAATGGAGGCTTGGGTCTCATTTCGAAACATACACATAGAGATTGAGGAAATCGATTTTCTGAGGTGAGAAATTCTGAGGAGGAAAATCGATTGGGGAGTTCTTGCAGCTAAGTGGCAGAGAGAATCCAAGAGAAGGAATTTCTAGAAAATACATAACAGATAGGTGGAGAGAGCTTGCGGAGAGGCAGCACAGTAGTCGGGAGAGTTGACGTAGAAAAGATGACTAACACACAAAATCCAAAACTATCAGAACAACCAAAACTGTTGGGAATTGTCGGAATAACAAAGAGAGTTGATGCAAAGTCAACATAGTAGTCGAGAGAGTTGACACAAAAAAGCTGCCTATCACACAGAATCTAGAATTTTCAGAACTACCGGGAACTATCAAGAACTACTATAACAGCTGGGAGAGCTTACGTAGAGGGAAAAGAAGGTGATGTAGGGCTGACATAGGCCAGCATAGAAATAGTCAAGGTTAGCCAGTCTTCTGCCAGATCAGCTAGAATTTTGCCGAGTGAAGTGAGGTAAAACTCTCTTATATTTTTTGCCGGTATTTTCTCTACAAAGAATTGTTAGATGAGCATCCTAGATTTGTATTCAGATATTTCTCCTGCATAATAATAAAATCTTAGGGTTGTTGCACCGATTTTTCCGCATTGGGTTTTTCCGGGGACTATTGTGTCCAAAAATAAGTGTGCCCTATATATCTTGTTCTTTTCTCTGTTTTTTATTTCATGCGATCAAATATTTAATTAATGTAAGATGAAAAAGAAATTTGCTTTAGCATTTAGAAGAATAACTTGATGAATATAATTTAAAAATCAAGTAGGTGAAGCAGATTCATATTTGCTGCAGTAGGGGTTCCTTCGAGTCTAGAAATTTTCACACGGTATCAGAGCAATAATTTTGAAACGGTAAGAGCAGATCAAGTGTTGAGCAGTGAGGCCGAAAGCTGCACTTGGCAGTAATTCGAATCCCATTGAAGGGATTGCGCAATCCTTGTCGGGAAGCACACATGAGAAAATCTCTCTCCGAGTGAGACAACAGAGAGATATGATTTCTAGTTCGTGAGTTTGTAGAAGCAGAGGGAGTGACGCAGAGCCTCAATGCATTACTTGAAGGGCGCAGTTTCTGTCGGGGTAGAAATCCACTGGAAAAGAATGAAGACACATAGAAGTGGAATTTTCTCCTCAAAGAACTCTCCGCTAGAAAGTTCGAATGTCTCACTTGTTGAATAGCTAAGCAGTGACTAAAGGAGTCAGTTCCACAGTTGGGTGAGATGACATCGCATGGGCTCAGAGATCAACACAGGTTAGAAGGAGCTTCCAACTATGTCATATGGAAGACCAAAATCTTAGTTGTTTTGGAGGAATATGATCTCGAGGCCTATGTCAATAATGTTGTAGTTGTTCTTGCTGACAATGATCAAAAGAAGAAGCACACGATTGAGCAGGGGAACGAAAAGAGGCTCATTCCCAATGGAGTTCGAGATCATGTGGTCTCACACTTTCAGGGTAGGGATAACCCGAGAGATGTGGGAAGCGTTGTCTTCTTTGTATGAAGGCTCTTCTAGATAGCAGAAGATGTATTTGGAGCAGAAGTTGCGGTGGACTTTGATGTAGAAAGGAGAAGGGGTGAACCTCTATCTTCAACATCTTCAAGACACTAGAGACCATCTTGCTGTAGTGAGGTCCACTCATTAGCCAACCGTGATGGTGAGGATAGCCTTGAATGGAGTCTTAGATGAATGGCAAGTTTTCGTCTAAAGCATATTGGGCAGGGAAAAACTACCTTCATGGGAGGCGATGTGGGCGGCTCTTCAACAGGAGGATTTAAGGGGGGACTTAGTGAAGGTCAACCTCAATGGCAGCAATGGGAGTGGCATAAGGAAGAAGGAGGAGGAGGAGAACAAAACTTTGGCATCGAAGGGACAGAAAAAGTTGAAGTGAAAGAAGGACATTTCGAAGGTGAAAGGTTTCAGTTGTGGTGAGTTGGGCCACTATGCATCCCAGTGTCCTTTTAAGAAAAAGGACAAGGATGAGAAACATGATCCTAAGGCTACTTCAGCAAGATTGACGAAGATGAGTTTGTCATGAGTTCCCACACATCTCCAAGAAGGAGAGGCGATATTGAGTTGTAGTCAAGAGGACTACATGTGGGCAGGATCCTTGAGGAGTCGACCTCTTGGATCAATTCCTTTGATACATGAGCCCAAGATTCAGTAGTAGCAATATGGAATTAGTGTCAGATGATGCAGTGGAGTGTTTGGAGGACATATGTAGTAGCTGGGGACCAGAGACTGATCAGCGGAAAACAAGGTTGGCAGTAGTGTAGTTGGTACAGTGTAGGAGTCAGCGACGGTGGAGAAGATTCAAAGGGTCAGAATCAGCGGTAGTCAAATTCCAAAATTCATTGTATTATGTTGAACACAGTTAAGTTCAACTAATTTTGGATGTCTTTTGGTTGCTTCTCTCAACAACTGAGTTGCAATACAGACGCAGTGTTAGCAATGGGAGTCCTAGTAGCATAGCAGATGTAGCATTTGAGAGGGAGTTGTAGTACATATGCAACAGTGGAAGTGGCAGTGTCATGAGCAGTAGTACAGCAGTAGCAGCAGCACGGTGTTGGTGGCAACAACAGTGCATAAAGGAGGTGCCTCAGAAACATAGCAACATGCAAGTGGACATTGTTGCCAGAGCACTTTCCTTGCTAAGAGGGAGTGTTATTTTTTGGTAGCATAGGAAGTGCTTTAGCCTTTAAAATTGGTGGAGAGGCTAAGGCACACGAGTTCTAAAGAACCTAAAAACCGTTTGGTGAAATTCCACCAGGATTGTATTTTATTAAAATAATTAATATTTTTAATGGAGTTCCTAAGTCTAAACGTAGGGAAATTAAAATATTAATGGGTCTTAATCAAAATATGGGTGAGAATGATCTAGAAGGCAAATCAAGTCATGTTTTAATATTAGTCATTGATTAGAGACTTAATCTCAGTTGTTGAAGACTCAACAAGAAAAGTATAAAATGGAGGCTCGGGGTTCATTTGGAAACACACACAGAGAGATTGAGGAAATTGATTTTCTAAGGTGAGAAGTTCTCAGGAGGAAAATCGATTGGGAAGATCTTGTATCTGAGGGGTAGAGAGAATTCAAGAGGAATTTCCAGAAAATACAGAATAGAGAGGTGGAGAGAGCTTGTAGAGAGGCAACGCAATAGCCCGGAGAGATGGCACAGAAAAATTGTCTGTCATGCTGAATCTAGAACTACCAGAATAGTTGAAACTGCTGAGAACTACCGGAACTACTAGGAATTGTCGGAACAACCAGCAGAGCTGATGCAGAGGAAGCGCAATAGTCGGGAGAGCTGACGTAGAAAAGTTGCATGTCATGCAGAATCCAGAACTGTCGGGAACTGCCAAAACAACTAGGAGAGATGACACAGAGGGCAGAGAAGGTGATGCAGGGTTGACGCAGAGCCAACGCAGAAATAGCTAGGGTTAGCCAGACTTCTGCTAGATCAGCTAGAATTATTTTGGGTGAAGTGAGGTAAAAATCACTCAGATTTTTCGACAGTATTTTCTCTATAAAGGATTTCTAGATGAACATCCTAGATTTGTATTCAGATATTTCTGCTGCATAATAATAAAACCCTCAGAGCTGCTGCACCAGTTTTCTCATGTTAGGTTTTTCCGAGGACTATTGTGTCCAAAATTAAGTGTGTCCTATGTATCTTGTTCTTTGGTCTGTTTTCTGTTTCATGAGATCAAATATTTAATTAGTGTAGGCTGCAGAAGTAATTTTCTTCAGTATTCAGAAGGCGAACTTGATGAATGTAATTTAATAATCAAGTAGGTGAAGTAGATTTAGATTTGCTGTAGTAGGGGTTCCTTCTAGTCTAGGAATTTTCACAGACCTGACATCATCCCTAGCACTCAACACTTGCATGCCTTATGATTCTTTAGGGGTATTCGCGTCGCGCTGAAGTGTTAAGGGGGCTTCACTATGGCTAATAAAAATTGTCTTCGTTGTTTCTCTGTCTGCCCATATCTTCTCAGTCCTATGTTAGTTGCTTCACTAAAGAGCTTCATCGCATTTGGAAAAACCGCCAAATTAACATGCTCCACATGGTCTTACAACCACTTTAACTCTGGACCTTTGACTTTGGGCTACCTAAGTTTTGACTGGAAATACAAGGCCATTTGCATACTTCCACATACTATAGGAAATCTCTTTCTGAGCATAATCCAATTATGTCATTTCCAGGTGCATCTAAGCTAAAATCTTAGGGCATAAATTCCTTCAAGGCTTGGGACTCCCTAACCATCGTAGGTATACTATTTTAGTTTCTTCAGTAAGCCTGCTACTATGATGATTCTCTACTAAATAATGCAGCAACCATGAGACTCCCCTGACCTTCACACACCATGCACATCAATGTTATCCCAGTGGCCATCAATTCTAACCTAGGTAGCATCAATGACAACATATTTTTTTCCACCGACATCAATGTTAATCATGTTTTCATCAATTCTAGCCTGGTTGACATCAATTCCGACACACAAGATGTCACTAGTCATCATGACAATGCCAACTATCTAACATAGAGAACCCCTAGTCAACAGTAATCATCCTATTTATAGTAGAGCTCATTCATATCTGGATCAAGCAATCTTTTGCAAGCTTACATGGCTAATTTGTCCTTGTATGTGCCCACTTCAACTATCCACCACACCATCCCTTGTAGAATCTGCCACCTTAGCCCATGTGTAATTGTCTTGTATTGCCAGAAGATATTATTTCCGTTGGAAAATAAATCAATTATTGGTACAGTCTCTATCACACATATTTGTTGAGCATCATTCTATCGAGCCTATGCATAGTCTTATGTTCGTGGTATCCATTCCTACCTATGCAATGCTTTCACACTTTGACAAAATTTCAGAAATTTCCCCTTATCGCTTCTTTGCTCCCACGCTTATTTTCTCCTCTCTATTTTTATTATTATAAAATGGTGACAAATAAGTTTTGATTGCTCTATTTAATTGTTGTTAGTAGAAAAACAATGCACAATATTCATATAATCTCTCATATTTGCATTTTCGAAAAAAAATTCTTCCCAGAAAAAGATATTTCCCCATAAGGCTTACGCTATTTTTAATATTGACAAACCTTGCATGGACCACGAGCTGTTATAGTTTTTATAATGACTAGCTAAAAGTTTTTACTATGTAGTAAATGATAGTAAAATAATAGATATTTGGGGTATTTTTACTGTGTAGTAAATGATAGTAAAATAATAAATATTTGGGGATACCGTACTTGTTGGTGGCCATGATCCATATTAAATTTTGGTGGGTGAAATTTTATACTTTACCATTTACAAGAAAAAGCAATATCTATTTTTGGTTTTGAACCAACTATAATGCAAATTTTTTAAGTAAAACCCTATGAGCTACACTAAGTATTTGGAAGTAACGCATATTTTACTTCATATTAAAAATAAAACTTAAGTAAAACACTAACTAGGTTTTACATAAAGCGAAGATGTTATAATGGTTGTGCCCATAAATATGTATATGGTTTATACACATAAATGTGAACTATCTAGTAAATTTGGCATGCACGATATTCACCTTAGTATTTTTAGTTGTTGAGTTGAAACAAAAACTCCATAAGTAAAAAAATGATTGTTTTGAAATATTGTTAGAAGAGAAGGAATTAATGTTCCTTGATAAATCATTATGTGCTCACAATAAAATTATGATTTATACTTTGACTGGAATATAGTCACACTTGAGCATATCATGACACATCTTGACTATTGGTTCATAGTGGGCTTTAAATAGCAAAATATATGAAAACAATTGTATTCGAACATGAATCATGGTATACAAAGGTATTATTGCAAGCCAAAACCCAACTTGTAGCTTCAGATATATACATTCTTGTAACCTTATAACAGATAAAGTCAAGAGATACGAGATTTCGACATCCTATAGGTAGTGATATGAAGAAATATGCAGATATTTGAATTTTTAGTTAGGGATTCAATTTGATTGTTCCCTTATACATATAATTCATACTCAGAATTGAAGCAACATTTTTTGTTGGTAATTTTCACCATGTCCTTTCATTTTTTACATCTTCAATATATATACATCATAAATGGCATATGATATTCCCTTTCCGCAAATGGACATAATGTCTTATTACATTCATATATTTCTCTTTTCATAGTAAAATGACATACATAATCCTAAATAATGATGCGTTACATAATATACCTGAGAAAGTTAGGACTTGTTTGAAAAGACAATAAGAGGGGATGAATGTCATTGTGTGAATGTTAATATTGAATGGATAGATGAGTAGTTTTATGGTTGGTTGCAATGATTTAAAATGGTTTATTTTCTTTGTAATATATTCATGTGCCATATTTAATTCAGGATTCATAAGGAATGAAATGAAATGAGCGAAAGGAAATGAAACACATACACAAATAAATATAATAGAGAGCATATTAATATGATGAAACACATATACAAATAAATATAATAGAGAGCATATTAATATGATGAAAACTCAATTTTTATTAATAAATTCAACAGTAGAATATTATAGAACACAAATTGGTTTGAAGGGTATTAGATAATAGAAAGCATATTAATATGATGAAAACCCAACTTCTATTAATATATTAAATAGTAGAATAGTATAGAACACAAATTGGCTTGAAGGGTATTAGCTATCTGTGAAAAGAGAGAGATGGCATCTACACATATTTGCAAAATTTATTACAAAATGCCAATAGAATGGACTTTTAACATAAATAAATAACCCTAGAGGTCTAAAGCCCTAATCCTAAAAGATGAAGCTCCAAATGGTTTATAGGCCTCAAGGTGGTAATTTGATACATCAAAATCTCGAGGGCATAAATTTTGCATGCAATATCCATTGGGGCAGAAAATATCTCATTGGTAAGAACTATCCAAGGAATACAAGTTTTGACTAGGACTAGGGCATGCCATAGAAACCCCTAGCCCCTTGAATTTCCAGAAAACATCATTTAGGGCATCAAAAAGAGCCTAGATGTTTGGGACCCAAAAGACCATAGAAAAAAATCCAAGAAGAAAGAAAATCATTGAATCAATGGAAGAGGTGCATGACCACCAATATTCACATGGATCAATCCTCCCCCCTAGGAAGAAATGGTCTCCATTGCATTAATTTCTCTCATCATAAAGGGAAACCTTTACTAAGTTTGGCTCCTAATGAGCCACTTTCTTTGGTGAAGAAGCTGCCATGTTTTGACAGAGTTATATGTGTTATTGGTGGGTATCCTTTATCTTGGTTTCAATGATCCAATCCATTGTATCCTATTGAATGTTTTCAAAATTGAGTTCTATGCGGAACACTTTCTTAGCTTCCTCTGAGGTGTCCTATAAACATGTAAAATTTGGTCAAAGCATCTCCTCATTAAATATTAGGTGCATGTCAAAAAAGGGGGAATACTCAATTCAAAAGCATTTTCGCCCAAATCCATTAAGATTGTGTAAGGCCCATATCAGAGTGGTTTGAGCTTCCTATGGGGGCCTATGAGGTTCTCTTTCTATAAACACAACCACACATTATCACCAACTTGAAATTTACATGGAACTCTTTCTTGGTCATGTCGTTTGCTTGTACTTGGCATCAACTTTTTGTAGGATATCATGAACCAATTATTGGAGGTGTTGGATCCCTTCAACGAATTTTGCTACTCAGTTTGCCTCAACCTGATCTTGGGAGGACTCTACCAATGAATATGCAATGGGCATAGTTACATCAATTGGGGTCAATAGTTGGAACCCCAAGCACTCCTAAAAAGGATTACGACCAATAGAGTTGTGCAGGGCTCTATTATAGCTATGCTAAACATATGGAAGGCTTACATCCAATGAATTTGGATGTTTGGAGTTGTACATATGCAAGATATGCATAATCATACTATTGACCGCTTTTGCTAGATATACATAATCATACTATTGATCGTTTTTGCTTGTCCATTTATTTGGGGATGAAATGCAAATGAATTTGTCAACTTGCTATCCATTAGATACTGTAGGTTGGACCAAAAGTAATAATGAACCTATTATCCCTATCTAAATAAATGTTCCAAGGTAGCCCAAAATGAATCCAAACACACACAAATAAGAGTTTGGTAGTGGCTTCAATGGTGATACTCTTTTTACATGGTGCCAAAATGGCCATCTTAGAGAATCGATCAACAACCACAAAAACAAAACATTTACCATGTTTAGTGGAGGGAAAACCTTACATGTAATCCATGGAGACCAATTCCTAAGGCTTATCTAGGATAGGTATAGGAGTGTACATGATCCTGGATATTTACTTTGATGGATTTAAATAAAGAGTGTGAAATAACCATAAGTGCAACACACATAAAGAAATGACAATATGGACAAATGCATTAGAACTTGATAATGGATTTGTTGGGTTGTGTTATATTCTTTCCACAACTACCTTACATAGTTTATGAGGGGGTTAGAGGGGGGGCGGAGGCCCCCCTTCGTTGCGCTGACTACGTAGTAGTGGGGTCACAAGGGGGCTGGCAGCCCCCCTCTATGGGGTTTGGCGCAGTGCCCCAGGGAAACATTTTGTTTTGGATGCTATATTAGCTTGGGCGAACCTACCTATGGTTTTGTGCATGGTTTTCACACATGGTTTTGGACGTGATGGTTTTCGGTCCATGGTATTGGATGCTTCGGCATGTATAAATATGTATTGTAACATTGAAAGAAATATAATGAAAAATCAAGCTAGTAGTCCCGGTTTTGGGATCCAGGGG
>APFE031521855.1:3909-14211 GCA_000404065.3 Pinus taeda | reverse complement strand
CTGTTATTAATGGGTGCAACAGTTCTGTGGTTCTTGAAAGTGGAGCAAAAGATTTAGTGGTCTCTACAGAGAAGACCATGCTGTGGCATCAAAGGCTTGGACATATTGGAGAGAAGGGCCTTCGAATACTTCATGGTAAAGGTATGGTAGAAGGTATGACTAATAGCTCTCTCGATTTTGATTTATGTGAAAATTGTGTATATGGGAAGAAGAATCGGGTGAGTTTCCCTTCTGATGGTAAGAGGGTGAAACAGATATTAGAGCTTGTGCACAATGATGTGTTTGGACCTGTGAAGGTTCCATCACTGGGTAAGTTTGTGTACTATGTATCATTTATAGATTACTTCTTAAGGAATACATGGATATATTTCCTTAAGAATAAATATGAAGTATTTGATAGGTTTAAATAATTTAAGGCTCTGGTGGAAAACCAAACAGAGAAGAAGATAAAGGTGTTGAGGTCAGATAACAGTGGAGAGTTTTGCAGCAAGAAATTTGAAGAATTCTGTAAGAAGTGTGGTATAACACAACAAAATACTACTCCATACACACCTAAGAAAAATGGAGTTGCAGAAAGAATGAACAAGACTTTGATGGAAAGGGCAAGAAGCATGCTCAGTGGTGTCGGGTTAGGACAAGAGTTCTAGGCAGAGGCGGTGGAGACAACATGTTACCTGGTCAACAGATCACCTTCACCAGCGTTGGAGGATAAGACTCCACAAGAGGTATGGACTGGTAAGAAACCCTCTCTTTAACATTTAAGGGTATTTGGATGGGATGCATATGTACATGCTCCAAAGGAGAAAAGAACCAAGTTGGGTAGTAAATCTAAAAAGTGCATCTTTATTGGGTATGAGGATGGTTTAAAGGGTTATAAGCTTTGAAACCCAGTAACAAGGAATGTTGTGTACAACCGAGATATGGTGTTCAGAGAGGTGAAATATGTTATTAAACATGAAGACCAACAAAAGGAACTTGAGAAGATAGATTTTGAGCTTAAGGAGGAAGAATCAAACTCTACGGAAGAGGAGGAATCATAAGAGGAAGAGCCACAAAATTTGGGTGTGAAAAGACCTATTCAAGAAACAAGGCAGCCAGAAAGTTATAGTCCATCTACTTTATGTGCAAGTTTTGCTTTATTTGTCATTGATGATGATCCCAGAGCTGTGAAGGAAGCAATAGATTCATAGGATGGAAAACTCTGGAAAGAGGCCATGGTTGATGAAATGACATCTTTGCACAAAAATGAGGCTTGGGATCTGGTGGAGTTGTCGGCTGGAAGGAATCCCATTGGGAGCAAATGGCTATTCAAGAAGAAGACAAATGTAGAAGGAAAGGTGGAGAAATACAAAGCTCGGTTTGTAGCAAAAGGTTATTCCCAGGTGTAGGGAATTGATTTTGGTGATATTTTTTCTCCCGTTGCCAAGGTAGCTTCTATTAGATCACTTTTATCTATTGCTGCTGCTTTTTATTTTGAGGTCGAACAGATGGATGTGAAGACAATATTTCTTCAAGGAGATCTAGAAGAGGAGATCTACATGAATCAATCTGAAGGTTTTGCGGTGAAGGGTAAGAAAGAACTGGTATGCAAGTTAAAAAAGTCTTTGTATGGGTTAAAACAGTCACCAAGGATGTGGTATCAGAAATTTGATACATTTATACAGGGACTTGGCTTCACCAGAAGCAAAGCAGATCACTGTGTGTATTTTAAATTAATTGGTGAATGTGTTATTTATCTGGTCTTGTATGTGGATAATATGTTGTTAGTTGGAAATGAGAAAGAAATTATCCAGGATTTGAAGACCCAATTGTCCTCCAAATTTGACATGAAAGATATTGGTGCTGCACTATATTTTGGGCATGGAAATTAAAAGAGATCGGGCAAAGAGGAAGCTCTGGTTAAACCAGAGGAAATATGTCAAGACAATATTGTAGAGGTTTAATATGCAGGATAGTAAATCGATGAAGGTTCCTATTCCTATAGGTGTAAAGTTATCAATCGAACAACGTCCCAAGGCACACGAAGAGGAAGAGGACATGTCCCGTGTTCCATATGCAAGTGCAGTCTGTAGCCTGATGTATGCAATGGTCTATACTAGACCAGACATTGCACATGCAGTGGGATTATTGAGTAGGTTTATCTCAAAACCAGGGAAGGAGCACTGGACAACAGTGAAGCGCGTTTTCAGGTATTTCCGTGGCACTAGTGATTATGGTTTGTGCTGCCAAGGAAGACCAGGATTGGATAGAGTTTTGGATATCCATGGATTTGTTGATGCAAACTGGGTTTGAGATCTGGATCAAAGAAGATCTAAAAGTGGGTACGTGTTTAACCTATTTGGAGTTGTAGTCAGTTGGATGAGTAAGAAATAATCTATAGTGGCATTATCAACTACAGAGGCAGAATACATGGCAGCCACTCACGCAAGCAAGGAGGAAGTTTGGTTGCAGAGACTGTGTTCAAGTATGGGGTTAGTACAGGGAGCTATAAGGATAGACTGTGATTGTATAAATTATCATTGTAGATCAACAGATTATGCAATATACTAAAGCAAAATACAAGATCTACTTCTACAACAAACTTGCGGACGCTTAATCGAATTTGAGCAAGATCAAATAGAACACATATAACTGAGAATGAGAAATCAATCACACATGAACACAGAAGAATACTCTCGAGAAATCCTCAGCTTAAAACCCCGATCTCTGTATTATCATACAAGTGGAAATATGTTTAGATTAAACAAAGCATCAGCTCACAAGCTATCCTACTCTCAGTACAATCCAACAATACATATCACAGACTGAATAGACATAAGATATGAAGCCCTCCAAGCGTCCTATTTCCTTGCATAGATTTCCTTGGGGTCCAATGCTGCCAACTGTGTGAACTGGCCTCATCACACACTCACCAAACCCAAAAGTAACTGCACAATCTCCATGGAATGAATTCCTTCTGCATGCAAGAGATATCCTCCATGGAATATTCTTGCAACTGATAGTACATTGTCGCATCATCTGATCTCAACTGGGTATTTGTTTGAACTGACATGCATGAGTTATTTATGAGAGAATATTCAGTTACCTGAAGTGCAACAGTTACATGCATGCATGCATTAACTAACTGAACTCACAATTAGTTCAACAAACTATTTGAACTAATCTAACTGGACTTAACTCAGTTAACTGTGCTAACTAATTACAACTCATCCTTATCTCTTTAACTAAGTTATAAATTCCTCAATCAATGGGATAACTATTGCATGTCCTCACATAGACATCATGTTTGATTTTCTCCAACTAATTAACTCAAGATGAATTGATTAATTATTAATCAAATAGCTGCTAAGAACAAATTCGAATTTTACTTCTCAGTTTTAGTTCAGGGACTAACTAAAATAGGAATGTATCGCGAAATGCTATTTATGGTAGTGCTATTTTTAGCACTTTTGTATTTAGCATTTCTTGTTGCTATTTTCAACATTTCCTCTCAACAAGAAAGGGATTATTAGTAACCCCAATCCTATCTCTGTGGAACTCAAACTTGCATTTTGACAATGCCTTAGTCAAAATATCTGCATCTTGTTCCTCGGTCAAAACATACAGCAACAACATGATCCTCTTTACCACATAGTCTCGAAGATGATGATACCAGATATCAATGTTCTTGGACCTGTCATGAAAAATTGGATTCTCAGAGAGTTTGATACAACTCTGATTATCGCAGTAGATCAGAGTTGGATCCATCCTTTGACCAAACAATCCCACTAGAATCCTCCACGTCCAAATGGCCTTCGATGCTGCCTGACTAGCAGCCATGTATTCAACCTCTACTGAGCTAAGTGAAACTAACCTCTATTTCTTTTTGTACCAGGAAACTACAGTTGAACCAAGGTTGAAGATTCCTCCAGAAGTGCTCTTCCAATTTGATGGACTCCCTGCCCAATCCGCATCTGTGAAGCCCTGAAGCTTCACTCCCTCTGTCCGTTTGTACCACAATCCATACTGAGATGTGCATTTGAGGTATCTTAGCACATGCTTCGTTGCCTTCCAAAATAGCTTGGTAGGTTGAACCATAGCTTAACTCAGCTGGTTCACCACAAAGCGTAAGTCTGGTTGTGTGTTCACTAGATACATAAGTGAACCCACAAGTTACTGATAAACAATAGCATCTACTACCTCACCTGAAGTAGCATCCTCCTTCCTCCAATTCCGAGCTAGAGGAGTCTGCATGGGCTTGCACGTCTCCATGTGGAACCGCCTGAGTATCTCATTGGCATACTTGCCTTGAGACACAAAAAATTCTCCATCCTTCTGCCACACTTCCATGCCTAGAAATTAGTGCATAATGTTGGAAATAATACTGAGAGGGGGGTGAATCTGTATTATTAAGTCAATAATATTTCATTTCATAATCTGATTCATATATGCTACTTCAGTTAATGAAACTTGTGTATATATGCAACTGTAATTAAGGAAACTAGCGCATACCTTGCAAACTTATTCTAAGAGCCTGAACTGTGATGTGTCATCTGAGTGAGTTGCCATCAAGGAAAACACCTGTGACATAGTGCCAAATCTGTGTTATAATGCCAAAAATCTCCCCCTTTGGACTTGATGGCAACTCCAAGTCACTCTCCCCCTTTGTCATCAAGGGAAAAGGGTTATGCTCCCCCTGAGTACATGTTGAATTCTTTGATATGTTGAAGTGTGCTGTCCATGCTCCCCCCAACTGTAAGCAAGGTCTACAAAAAGATGTTCTATATGAATAACATGACTCTATACATCATAAATGGCCTTCTTATCACCAAAGACTCATACACACATCCATCTCCCAACCAAGTGGGGATATACCAAGATTGACTCATCCATCTCCCAACCAAGTGGGGATATACCAAAAGTTTATACATTGTCACAACAAGAACATTACATCATCCATCCCACGCATAGTGGGGAAAAAAAATAGGTCATTACATGACCTTGAAAATAAAAGATATACATGACATAAAGACAAAATATCTAAAACAAGACTGCGATATTTATCAACAAGCAACATCTGTCAATCACCATCCAGACCAACAACCATGATCTTCCTCTGCACCTACTCCACCTGAATAAAAAACAACTGTGAATTTGTACCGAGATCTTCTAAGATAATTCCAACAATGCATTATTAGAAGTATATGCTCCCCTGAACCAATGCCAGATGATTACTGTCAGACCCATATCAGACTGTTTTCATCTTGAGTTTGGCCCACTGTTTTTCTTCAAACCAACATATATGCCATTGTATCCATAGCAACTAGCGTATGCACGTGGACACTCTTCATGAAACTTGCGTACAACCACTTTTCTCTGAAGCAGATAAGTTTCAATAGCAAGATGATGCATCAACTACTCCCAACTTCTGTTTGAGATATTCAAATGTCTCTTTGGGCAGTGGTTTGGTGAATATATAAACAACCTGTTCTTTGGAGGGAACATACTCCAATTTGACCTTTTGTTCAAGCACTTGTTCATGGAGAAAATGATATTTGATATGTATGTGCTTGGTCTTGGTATGCATGACTGGATTCTTTGAAATACTGATTGCACTTGTATTATCACATAGAATGGAGATGGGTGGAGTACATGTAATCTGAATGTCTTGCAACGTTTGCATCATCCAAAGGAGTTGTGTGCAGCAAGATGCAATAGCCACATATTCTTCTTTAGTTGTAGATAATGCAATTGAACTTTGTTTCTTGCTGAACCAAGATACTAATCTAGAACCCATATAAAATGCACCACCACTAGTGATTTTTCTGTCATCCACACTTCCTGCCCAATCTGCATCTGTATATGCATGAAGTGTAAGATCTGTATCCCTAGGATACCAAAAACCAAATTTCTGTGTTCCTTGAAGATATTTGAAAATCCTTTTTGACTGCCTGAAGGTGTGATTCCTTTGGATTTGCTTGGAATCTTCCAACTATTCCCACTGCATGCATGATGTCTAGTCGGGTACCTGTTAGATAAAGCAGATTGCCAATCATGGATGTGTAGGTTGGTTGATGTACTGCTGCTGATTCATCATTTGAACTAAGACTGCACCCTGTTACCATAGGTGTACATACTAGTTTAGAATCTTCCATGCCGTATTTTTTCAAGATCTGCTTGAGATACTTGGTTTGTGATAGAAAAATACCATCTTTATTTTGTTGAACTTGTAAACCAAGAAAATATGTGAGTTCACCAAGCAGGGACATTTCAAATTCTTTCTGCATTACCAAAGCAAAGTTTTGACTCATGGATTCTTTATTGCTACCAAAAATAATATCATCAACATACACAACAAGTTTTAGTAATTTATCATTATCAATCTTTGTATATAGATTGCTATCAGCTGATCCTTTTGAAAAACCTTGTTGATGGAGGTATTTGTCAAGACGGTAATACCAGGCCCTTGGAGCTCGTTTTAGACCATAGAGAGCTTTTCTGAGTTTGCATACAAGTTTTGGATCATTTCCAAGGATGAATCCATCTGGTTGCTCAATATATACTTCTTCTTCTAAGTCTCCATTAAGAAAGGCACATTTTACATCCATTTGGTATACTTTGAAGTTTTGAAAGCTAGAAAGCGAAAGGAACATTCTTATGGCTTCAAGTCTAGCAATAGGTGCAAAAGTTTCTTCAAAATCTATACTTTCTTATTGAGCATATCCTTTACAAACAAGTCTAGCCTTGTTTCTAATAACTTCTCCATTTTCATTCAACTTGTTTTTGAATATCCATTTGGTTCCAATGATATTCTTATCATGAGGTCTAGGAACTAATTCCCAAGTATTATTCTTTTCAATTTGCTCAAGCTCTTCATTCATGGCCTTGAACCAACATTCATCTTTGCATGATTCATGTAATTTTTGAGGTCGATGGTGGAAAGCAATGCTAGATAGCTTGAAGCTTTTGTAATAGTTCTTCTTGTCTGCACCAGTGCCTCTTTCTGATCCACAATTTGAGTCTCTGGATGACTTTTTTGGACATACCTGGATGGAGTCTTTTCTTCTAGCATTATCCGTTCTTCTGGTGCTTCATTGGTTTCTTCTTCAGAATTAGTCTGATTTGATGTGGAAGGATAATCCTCATCTTCTTCATAATCTTCAGTTTTTACCTACTTTGGATTTTGGCCTGCTTCATCAACCACAACATCAATACTTTCAACAATTTTCCCTAGTATTTTATTATAACACTTATATCCTTTACTTCGGGATGAGTAACCAAGGAGAATGCCTTCATCTACTCTAGGTTCAAACTTTCCAAGTTTTTCATCAGTCCTTTTGATGTAACATTTGCTTCCAAAAATTTCGAAGTATTTTACAGCTGGAGCCTTACCATACCAAAGTTCATGTGGAGTTTGAGTGTTATTTACCCGAACGATTGTTTTGTTGAGAATAGTGACCGCAACAAATGCAGCTTCACCCTAGAAGGTTGCAGGAGTTCCAGACTCATCTAGCATGGCACGAGCCATTTGTTGAATAGTTCTGTTCATCCTTTCTACTACTCCATTTTGCTGAGGAGTCCTTGCGGTAGAGAATTCCCTTTTTATTCCATGTTCTTCACAAAAGTCGAAGAATTCATCTAAGGTAAATTCCCCTCCTTGATCAGATCTGAGGCATTTGATTTTGCGATCTATTTCATTTTCAACTAATGCTTTGAAGGCTTTGAACTTTTCAAATGCTTCATCTTTATGCTTTAGAAGTCCTATCCAACACATTTTGGAAAAGTCGTCTATGAACAATATAAAGTATTCTTCTCCACGAGGTGACTTTTTCCTTGATGGACCACATAAATCAGTATGAACAAGTTCAAGAGGCTTACTAGCTAATCCTTCCTTATCAGGGAAATGAGCTCTGGCTTGCTTACCAAATTGACATGATTTGCATATTGTATTTTCTGGAATGATGATATCAGGAATGGTATTTGCATGCTTTCCTTATTTGAGGGAAGCTTAAATGCCCCAATCTTCTGTGCCATAGCCAATGTTCATCATTTTTTCTTAGATAGCGCTGTTGTTTTCCTCCCTTAAATATGTATAAGTTGTTTGAAGTTCTTATGCCTTTGATCATAGTTTCTCCTGTATCAAGCTCACGAACAACACATCCATTTGATCGAAATACTACTTCATTTCCTTGATCACACATTTGATTAACACTCAATAGGTTATGCTTAAGACCATCAACATACATAACACTCCCAACTTTAACGTTTTCTTTTAAGAGAACAGAACCTTTACCTTTTATGACAACAGGAGTGTCATTTCCAAATGAGACCTTATTTTCTTTTTCTAAGGCATTATATGGCTGAAGTTTTTCTTTATCACTTGTCATGTGTTTCGAGCATCCACTATCAATATACCACTAATTTTCTTGTCCTTCTGCATATAAGGCTATACCACATATTTCTATTTGTGGTTCTTTCTTTCTCCATGTTTTGAGACCCAATGAAGTTTGCTCCTTCTGAGATGTTTGCCGAAATTTACCCCTGCATTCAAAATCTTCATGACCAAAGTTGTTATAGGTAGAGAATTCTATTTCATTTTCAAGAGGAGAAAAGTTATTTAGGTCCTTTTCATGATCCCAATCACATTCCTTTGATTTCGTGCTTCTCTAGTCATGATGGTCTTGTAAGCAACACATTGAGCAGCATTGTGTCCAAAGTTATGACATGAAAAACATTGGCAATTAAAGAAGTTCTTGCGACGATCGAATCTACGGACTTGGTGATTCATTCTTGAAACAGATTGAGTATGGTTTACTTGAGGTTGGTTGTAGCTTTTGTTCATCCTTGAAGTGAATTTGAATCTGATTTACCTGGTGATCTGCTTTATGCCTTTGCTGACGATTGTCAAACTGTTCACTTCTCTTTGCTGCATCAAGATAGATTTTAGTGGAGGTTGATGACTTCTATGATGCTTATTTAGTATATCCAAGACCCGTCTTTATCATAGGAGAGCACTGCACTTTGATAATTTCATCTAAATTTTTTGATCCTTTAGCGAATATGAGATTGAGAGCTTTTGTTTTCTCAATATCTTTTCTTCGACCCACAATTTCACATTCTAACTTTTCATTGTGTTTTTCTCTTTCAGCAAGTTGGAATTTCAGAGTATCTATAATCATATTATTTCTTCTAGACAGACTTTGAGTTTAGAGATTTCTTCATAAAGTCATCTTCATCTAAAGCATCGAAGAAATCATCATCTTCAAAAGCCATTAGAAGTCTATAGTCATTACCATGTTGATCTTCATCACTATTTTATAAACCATCGCTATCTTCATGCATAAAGTAGCTCTACTTACTTACATTCTGTTTTCTATTCCATTTTGCTGATTCCTTACCTTTATCAAGCTTATCTTTATGAGGACATTTGGCCACATAATGACTGACTCTTCCACAAGCAAAACATTTGAAAGGTAGTTTACCTCTGAATCTTCTAGAACCCCATTGAAGGTTCTTGACAAAGTTTGCTTCTTCCTCTCCTTCTGAAATATATTCTAGTTCATTGAGCTCTTCTCTTCCTGAAGCTTTAAAGGCAACTTCTCTCATGTTTGATGAACCTCCTTTTCTCATTTCGAAAGCAGTTAAGATTCCATGCAGCTGTGTCATAGTGATACTCTGAAGATCCTGCTTCTCTTCTATGGCATAAACTTTTGATTCAAACTTAGTAGACAAAGATCTTAAAACTTTTTCAACTAAAGTAACTTCTTTTATCTCTTCACCCAAGTTCTTCATGCGATTAACAATCTCATCTATATGTAAGAAGTAATTAGCTATACTTTCATCATTATGCATTTTGAGAGTTTCATATTGAATTATGGGAGATTGCAGTTTTACACATTTTATCTGGTTGTCTCCTTCATAGCTTAGAACGATCTTGTCCCATATTTCTTTGGTAGTCTTGAGCTGCATAACTTTGACAAATTATGATTGTGAAAGACTCCCCAATAATGTATTGATAGCCTTGGCATTGGTTTCATATTGCTTTTTACCTGCCATATCTGTAAAGATTTTCTGATGGAAATGTATATCCTCCTTCTATGATTTCCCAGACATCTGTTCCAAGAGATTGAAGATAGGCTGTGGTTCTTACCTTCCAATAAACAAAGTTGCTCCCATCAAAGATCGGTGATCTAATGGATGCCTCTTGTCATGCGGAAAGAGTTATGTTTGCGGACAAACCTAACCTCCCTAGGAGTCTAAGACTCTCTAGTGACAAACAAACCAAACAAGAACAATCCTTCTCTAAACACACATTATTCTATG
>APFE031521854.1:0-10976 GCA_000404065.3 Pinus taeda | reverse complement strand
TCTATGGGGCACAATAGTAACAATATGGGCACTACATGGGTACATCAATATAATAAGTGGGTTGTACTAATAACAATAAGGGGTTACACTAGTAGTATAGGGGCCTAACAACAGTTCACGAGATGGCCACTCAGATTCTCATTTAATACAACCAATCATGTATGCAAAATAGTTGATTTCTTCCTTCATTCACTCATATTTGTATCTTCCAGAAATGTTGTCTTGGTCTCCTTGTCTCAGAGTCTTCTACAGGTCTAGTTAATTTCAATAACCAACTCTATTGTTACTACATTCAATTTTCCAGTTTTCGACCCATATATCCTTTACTCATTGTATTTCTTCATCAGAACCCCGCCATATCATAAATTACACCAGTGGAATGTTACGATACTGCACTTCTCTGATATCCTTAGCCTTGTTTCCTTTAACTCCTTTAGCAATCATTTTCTCATAGGACCAGACTTGTGACTAATGGCTTAGTAATATATCAAATCCCCCTAATATCATAAGTTACACAGTTGAAATCTTATGATATTGTTCTATCCGATATCCTTGGCTCCTTTTGCAAATAGCTCCTTGTGCGTTCTCCTTCTCATGGGATCGAGAGCTTTGACTAGAGCTTAGCTCTATATCAGAGTCCTTCAATATCGTAACTTTCTCAATTGAAATGTTATGATATTCCTATGTCCCATATCCTATCCTCTGATATGATTACATCACCATCCATTGCCCTTTCTCAGGCCCGCTTACATGCTGCCACATGTTCATTTGAAAGAGAGAGAAAAAGTGCCAATCATCCTTGACTATGCATCAATTCCTTTTTTAACTCGCTCGACAATCCTCAACAATTTTTAGTACTATTGACACTATCAAATATCATAACTTCTAAATATTCCTCTCCTAGAGTTCCGATATTTCGATATCTGATATGCCACCAGCTTTGATATCGTGATATTTGATATTCTAGTGTCCTAATGTTTCAATGCTTCGATGCTCCGATGTTCTGATCTTTAGGGTTCCGATATGGGGTTCCTATGGGCTTCTATCTCTAATATTTCATCCTTCTTCAAGCTCCAAGTCCTCGAACTTTGATAGACCATATATTTTGATCCAAGAGTCTTAGAATTCCACATACTATTGGAAATTTCTTCTAGAGAGATTTTCAATAGAGAAGGTCCGATGTAGGCTTCGACCTCATCTGCTACCTTTCTGCCAAACTTTTCTCCTTGACTCATCTTCTTGTGCTTGGAATGATGAACTCCCAACCACCATAGTCATCATTTTATGGCTTCCTTAGTAAGCCTACTACTATGATGACTCTCTACATGAAGCTTGCAGCTACCATTGGATTCCATATGGTCCATCACAGTAGTCATAATTTTATGGATTTTCTAGTAAGCCTACTAAAGTGATGATTCTATACATAAAGCCTACAATTACCATATGATATCTCTTGAGCCATTACCTCATACTCCTACTGCGACAATCATTCATATCGGTCTGGTTGACACCAATGCAAACATTAATTCCAATACTAACACAACCACCACCAATTGTCCAACAATCTCCCCCTTTGGCACGTATGGCAACACCATAAGCTCCCCCTTGGGATAGGCATGCTATTCTCTAATGCCCCAATAATATTCTCCCCCCTTGACATCAATGGCAAGGAATAATTCTTGAAGACTCCCCCTATACCATTATAACCTACTCTTCCATGGCTCCCACATGATAATTAGTTTCCAACTCCTACCAAATGCAGTCATTTGGAGAGATGATATACAACTCCTATCTGGTGTTTGACATATTCAAATGGTTATCTTGCTAGTGGCTTGGTAAAGATATCTGCGAGTTTCTCTTCAGTGGTCACATATTCAAGTATGATAGTGTTGGATGCAACCTGTTCCCTCAAGGAATGATAGGAATATGCTTAGTCTTTGAATGCATGAATGGATTTTTGGAGATGTTGATGGCACTTGTGTTGTCACAAATTATTGGAATTAGATTAGTCAACTCTACCTTAATATCTTTCAAATTTTTCTTCATCCATAGAATCTAAGTACAACAGGTAACAACAATAATGTACAATCAACAAAGAAATGGAGGCTTGTTTCTTACTGACCAACAACACCAAGCTTCCTAGAAAGAAAGTTGCACCAGAAGTACTTTTCCTGTCATCAAGGCTTCCAGGCCAATTTTCATCTGTGTAAGCCTTCAACTTGATTTCTTCACTCTTAGAATACCACAATCCATACTCTATTGTTCCTTGAAAATATTTGAAAATCCTCTTGACAACAACAATATGACTCTCACACAAGAAAGCTTGAAATATGGCCACAAGCCCCACTTCTTGCATGATGTATGGCCTTGAAGCTGTTAGATACAATAATATTCCTATCATTTATTTGTATTCATTCTGATTTACCAGTGGTGTTCCATCTTCTTTGCACAACTTGCAGCCTATAGTCATAGGTGTGCTTACTAGTTTGCAATCCTCTAGCCCAAATTTCTTTAGATTTTACTTAAGATATTTGGATTGGGATATAAGCAATCCTTATGGAGATTGAGTAATTTGCAAACCCAGGAAGAAGGAAAACTCTCTGGTCATGGACATTTCAAATTCTGTTTGAACACCTTTTGCAAATTGATGCCCCAATTGTTCCATACCGCTGCGAAATATTATATCCTCCACATACATAACTACTAGAAGTAGATGGTCACCTTTAGAATTTATAGATAAGTTACTATCAATTGTACCTTTCTTAAATCATTATTGCTAAAGGTATTTATATAGAATTTTATACCAAGCTCTAGGAGCCTATTTTAGTCCATACAGGACCTTCTTCAGTTTGCATACGAACCCTTCAATTGAGAAATACAAACTTCAAATCCATCTGTTATACCTTGATATTCTTATGGGTGGAAAGAGAAATAAAGATCTCGATAGCTTCCAATCCTACTGTAGGTGCAAAGGTTTCTTTGAAATCTACCCCTTCTATTTGGACATATCCTTTCCAAAATAATCGAGCTTTGTTCCTAATTATTTGACCCAATTCATTTAGTTTGTTTTTGAAAATTCGATTGGTTCCAATAACATTTTTATCTCTAGACCTTGGAACAAGATCCCAAGTGTCATTATTTTTAATCTAATCAAGATCTTCATTCATATATTTCACCTAGAACTTGTCTTCACTTTCTTGACAAAGGTTCTTGGGTTCTATCTATGATAACAGAGCCATATTCGCATAATTTGTACTTCCAAAGTTTCCTCCTGGTTTGGACACCATTTCTTTAATATCCAAGATTTAACTCTCAGGATGTTCCTTTGTAAATTCCTGGAGGGTGTCTTTGGCCTTGAAGTTGTGTCTGATTCCTCACCTTCACTTTCTGAATCTATTTCCTCTAGATCCATGAACCTCATATCTGAACTTTCTTCATCATCCAAGTTCATATTTGTTTTATAGGACTCACGTTGTAAACCTACTTCGTCTACTATCACGTCAACGCAATCCTCAATAATATTTGTCTGCTTTTTGTAACACTTATATCCTTTTTCTTCTAGCAGAGTACTTGAGCAATATCCCTTCGTGAGCACATCAATCAAACTTTCCAGGATTCTTATGATTCCTTTTAACGAAGCACTTGCTTTCAAATACCTTGAGGTTTTTAACTGATGTAGGTCTTCCCTTCCACAAATCATAGGGATCTTTATTACTATTAGGCCTAAATTGAGTTTTGTTTCACAGATACATTATTTCCTGTGCTACTTCTCCCTAGAAAATGTGAGACACACTTGCTTCATCCAACATTGCTTTGGCCATTTCCTGGATTATTTTGTTCCTCCTCTCTACTACTCCATTTTGTTGTGTAGTTATAACCACTGAGTACTACCTCCTAACGCTGTGATCTTCACATAATTCCTCAAATTCTCTTGAGGTGTATTGTCCTCCTCTGTCTAATCTTAAGCATTTTATATTTAAGTGTTTCTCATTTTCCACTTGAGCTCTAAACTTCCCAAAATGCTTGAATGTTTCTAATTTTTCTTTTAAGAGAAAAATCCAAGTGGCTTTGGTGAAATCATCAATGAGTAGCATATCTTTCTCCTTTTGAGGTTTTTTCTCTAGTTGAGCCACAAATTTCTGTGTGAATCAGCTCGAGAGGTCTAGATGATGATAAATCTTTTGACTTGAAATGAGATCTAGTCTACTTGCCAAACTGACATGACTTGCAGATTGAATTGTCAACCCTTGACAGTCTTGGTAATCTTCTCACGAACCCCATCTTACTAACCTTTACCAAATTGTCGAAATTCATATGCCCAAGATCTTGTGCCATAACTATGTTTCATTCGGTTTTCTTAAATAGAAGTTAACCCTATAATCATCAAATAAATATACATTATGATGGGTTCTAATTTATTTTCCCACCATCTTTCCATTCTTCATGTTTTAGATATCATACTCTTTCGATTGAAAGGTTACATCACAACCATTATCAAACATTTGGCTAACACTAAGCAAATTGTGCTTGAGACCCTCCACATACAACACATTTTGCGCTTCTATTTTTTTTATCAAGACTAGCAATGCCTTTGCCCTTGATTCTAGCTAGAGCGTTGTTCCCAAAGGTGACATTGTTTCCTCTATCCTTTTCTTTTAGCGACAAAAAATTGATTTTATCCCCAACCATATGTTCAGAACAACCACTATCTGCATACCATTTGTTCTCCTGATAATGAGATGATATGGCTAGTCCACACTGCATGCTCCTTTTAGTCTTTCATTTCTAGCTCCCCTTATCCTTTTGGATACATGACTGTCTAATAATTTGGGACTCTGAAAGGTATTCAAACCTGCATCTTCACTCACTATATTTATGCCCAAAATTATTACATTAGAAGAATTCTACTTCACTTAGTAAGTGAGAGAAGACATTCCAATTCCTAGGAGAAGAGTTTTGAGATTTAGAAATCCGATGCGTATTATATCTGGGATTTTCATCTCTTTCAACTTTGATCCTTCTACAATCAACAACTTTATGTCCATAGATACGACACTTATAACATTGACCATAAAATAAATAAGCACGCCTATTGTTGGAAGTATTATAATATTATGCAGGAAAATACCTTGGATGTCTAGCTTATTGATTCATTTTCCATTGATGATCTTCTCTTTTCCCTGTGGATATTTTGTCTTCATTAATTATTTCATGATGTTTCTTCCCATGTCTCTGTGGTTCTTCAAACCCTACGGACCTTAAGTTTATCTACCCTATAGAATATTATTGTGTCTTTGTGTATCCTAGACCAATTTTGATTCTTCAGGGCCTCTGACTACTCAAGATCTGATCTAGTCTCCTAGTCCCTTCAACAAATTTCTCATTTAAACCCTTCTCAGCCTTTGTTCTCTCAAAATCTTTTCTTGGGGAGACAACGTATACTTCAATACTCTGACAGTTCTCTTCCCATTCTTGGATCAAATCTTGAAGAAACTCTTCTTTTCATTTAGCCTCCTCTAGTTTAACTTTCAAAGACATAATATCATCTTTGCATGTCTTTGAGATCATTTCCATTTTTAACTTGATCAACTCATGTTTTAAATGATTGTTCTCCTCTTCTAGTCTCTCACATGTTCCTTGTTTTTCTTCTAGTAGAAGGACTAGACTATCTTTACTCTTGATAGATTCTTCAAGATTTTATTTTTGATACATACCTTCCTCTGCATGTTGTAACTGTTCCTTTAGTTGCTAATTCCTTTTACTTTCTTTCTTTAACTCGTTAAGGGAACTGATGAGTTCCCCTTTAAGGTCCACTACTCCTTCTTCTTCCTATTCAGAGTCCATAATACCTTTTTATTAGAGTATGTTTCAAAAGCCATAAGAAGATACTTATCTTAATCATCCTTCGACGAGTTTTCACTAACTGACTCTAGTGTTGAGCTATCTTCTTTGGAGTAGAACCCTTTTTTCTTATAGATATTTTTCTTCTGATGTGTATGAGACTTGTTTCCAAATTTCAGATCCTCTTCCTTTTCAGCATTTTCTTTATAAGGGCATTTGGACAAGAAATTTCCAACTCTTCCACAGTCAAAACACTTAAAGGGAAACTTACCTTTATATTTTCTTGAGCCATGCTTGAGGTTTCTAGCTAGTTGAGCCAGCTCCTGATCAAATTCACAACTAGAGTAGTCTTGATGATATTTATGATCCTTGGCCTTATTGGATGCTTTGAATGTTGCTTCCTTAGGTTCAAAATCTTCTATTCCTACTCTCATCTCATAGGTTGTGAGAGTATCATGTAGCTGGTCCATCTTGTGATCCTTGAAATTAGCCATTTCTTCAATAGATGTGACTTTGGCATTAAATATCATGGGTGGAGATCTTAATATTTTTTTGAACAATTATCTCTTCATTGAACTCTTCACCAAGTCCTCTAATCATATTATTTACTTCATCAACTCTGAGGAAGTATTTTCTTATGATTTCATTTTCACTCATCCTCAAGCATTCAAACATCATTCCGAAAGTCTCAAGTTTTCCTTGCTTGACTTTGTCATCTCCTTCATGACTCTGATTAAGCTTTACCCACACTTCCTTAGCAGACTTACAGTGCATAACTTTTACAAGGTTTGATTGAGTAAGGCCAAAGAGAATCGTATTCTTGGCTTTAAAATTATTCCCATATAATTTTTTACCATGTGCATCAGTGGGAGGAATATCAGGGACATTGTAGTCTACTAGTACTGAAGTCCAAACATCTACTCCCAAGGACATAATATATGCTTCCATTCTTAATTTCCAAAAGACATAGTTTGTCCCATCGAAGATTGGTATTCTACTTGAGTCAGTCTCTTGAATCTCTTGCCCAGACATAATTCCTTATAGATCTATCTTCCAATGACTAGATTGTTGCAGAAGGAACCTTGCTCTGATACCAATTGTTGGAATAAGGAATTGTTGGGGGGGGGGGGGGGGGGGGGGGTGTTGGGTGAATTAGTAATTATGAGATTATTTTTCTTTTTCTATTATGCTTACATTTCATTCTTATCTTATTTTACTTTTGATAGCATTCGTTCATAGAAGTAGTGAACGCAAATTTTAAACATACATGTTCATACAACAATCACATGAGCAACACACACATTTGACACAATTTTTTTCACGTGGAAACCCAGAGGGAAAAAACGATCAAATTTGTTTCTCTTTTATAATGCAAATCAAGAAACCACTTAATTTTGTTTGTGAGCACCCACTTATAGGAGTCATCGGCCCCCTTTGGTAAGAAATCACCAACTTTCCAAGAGGCACCAACCTCTTTAGACTGCAGGCACCAACCTTCTCTTACCATTTTTCTACTATTTCATACAATTTTCAAACTGAAAACAAAGGCATACTAATTACAAGTAAAATACTAAAATGGCTGGTTGTAGGTGAAACTTCTGCACTCTGTGTTCTGTGCTCTCATGCAACAATTATTTACTTGTTTCTCACAACAACATCTGCTCAACGCTCTGCCTCCTTTGTCAAAGACTCTCTACTAACTGCTCTTCAACACTATCCTCACTATTCTCCACATGACACACCCACTACACTTGTTTCTATATCACTCAGTGTGCTCCTTGGTGCTTTGACCTCACTGTCTCTACTCACACCTCTCTCTCTTCTCAACACTACAACAATCTTCTCAACTCCACCTTTACTCAATTGCAGGCGATGGTTTTGTTTCATTGGGGCACTCTCCCCAAGACTATCTCTATTGTCTGTACTCTAACTGCTCAAATGTACTTCGACATGGGTTCCCTTTATGCTATTCCATCTCTTGGTAGTTTCCTATCACAATATCAAATCAGAGATGAACCTTGGAGTTATTTTAACGTCTGACTGCATAGAGATCCATGCTGAGAAATTATTTTTCAGTTGACCTGCACACTCCTCTGAGAGTCCAATTCTCATTTATCGCTTCATAAATCTTGACAGTTCACCAAGATGACCACTTTGATCTTAATTTAACACAACCAATCGTGTATGCAAAGCAATCAATTTCTTCCTTCATTCGCCCAAATTCATCTCTGCCAAAAATGTTGTCCCATTTGCCTTGTATCAAAGTCTTCTATAGGTATATTTAATTTCAACAGCCAACTCTGTCGTTCCTGCATTCAATTTTCCAGCTGTCAACCCATACATCCTTTTACTTGCTATACTGCTTCACTGGAACTTGTCATATCATAACTTACACTAGCGGAATGTTACGATACTACACTTCACTAATATATTTGGCCCCCTTTTTCTTTAGCTCCTTTACCAAGCATTTTCTCATAGGACCAGACCTATGATTGATGGCTTAGTAATATATTAGCACCGCCCAATATCATAACTTACACGATTGAAATTTTATGATATTCTTCTATCTAATATCCTTGGCTCCTCTAGCCTAGACCTCTAAGTAATGAACGTTATGTTTCAATGCGTTGTTAGATTTATTCAGTTCTTAACTTTGTCAATTGAAATATTATGATATTCCTATGTTCGATATCCTATCCTTTGATATTCTTACATCACCAACCTCTGCCCTTTCTTACATGCCGCCACGTGTTCATCTGAAAGAGGGAGGAAAGGTCTTGATCATCCTTGACTATGCATCAATTCCTTTGTTAACTTGCACGGAAATCCTCAGTTATTTTTAGTACTATCGACACTATCATATATTATAACTTCTAAAGGTTCCTCTCTTAGGGAAGTTTGATATGCCACTAGCTACGATATCCTGATATTCAATATTCTATTTTCCCTATGTTTTGATGCTCTGATGCTCTGATGTTTAGATGTGCTAATCTCTGGGATTCAAATATTAGGTCCATATGGGCTCCTATCTTCGATATTGCATCCTTCTTCAGGCTTCAAGTCCCTGGACTTTGATAGGCCATATGTTTTGATCTAGAAGTCCATTTTTAGACTTTCGCATACCGTTGGAATGGTCTTCTAGAGAAATTTTTGATGAAGAAGGTCTACTGTAGGCTTCAACCCCATCTGCTACCTCTTTGCCACACTTTTCTCCTTGAATCATCTTCTTTTGCTTGGAATGCTGAGCTCCCAACCACCATAGTCATCATTTTATGGCTTCTTCAATAAGCCTACTACTATGATGATTCTCTACATGAATCTTGCAACTACCATGGGATTCCATTTGGTCCATCACAATAGTCAACATTTTATGGCTTTTCTAGTAAGCCTTCTACTATGATTATTCTCTACATAAATCATGTAGCTACCATAGGAGAGCTCTTGAGTCATTAATGCATGCACATGTTGCGACAAGCATTCATACTAGTTTGGTTGACATCAATGCTAAAATTAATGCCAATACTAACACAACCACCACTAATTGTCCAACAATTGGTCTGATTGGAACATGCAAAAATTATATTTATTGTTGACTTTATTTAAAATAACCACTAAATAAAGTTTTATTTTCTTCAAAAATTAAATTAAAGTGGCATTTATAAAGATATGCCAAGCTTTATTACAAAGTGCAATAAAATAATTTTTTTATTATATGTAGAGTGTGATATACAAAGTGCAATGTCCTTGGAAAAGAACCATTCTTATCATTTGGAGACAAAAAAGATTTATCTTCAATATCACTTTGTGAGGGATAATTTTGAAGACAAAAATGTGTTGTTGGTAAAGGTGGACACTTTGAAGAATATTGCAAACACATTGAAAAAGTCTATGAGAACTAAGAATTTTTCTTGGTGTACAGAAATAGTGGGCATTATGGCCCTAGAATGATGAATTTTTCATCCTGTTCCCCCCTTTGTGAAAAGAAAGCAACAAGTGGGGGAATGTTGGCTATGTGTTATATTCTTTGCATGACTAGTTCCAAGTGTTGTTATGTTGCGTCAATGTAGTTGGGGGTGGTAGCCCCTCTTTCCAGTAGGCTCCTTCCATGGGGTTTGAGGCAACATCTTGTTTCTTTTTCTAGGTGGACCCAAGGATGGCTAGGCAAACACAAGGATGGTGGGTGGACCCACCCATGGTTTTTTGCATGGTTTTATGCGTGATGGTTTTTTCCATGGTTTTATGCGTGATGGTTTTTTCCATGGTTTTATGCATGATGGTTTTTTCCATGGTATTTTGTAGATCTAGTCAAGGGAACTACGATTATGTTCTAATCCATGGTTAATGGATTGGGAGTTTATGAATGGTTTGGAATGTATGTAATGTATTGTAACATTTAAAGGAATATAATGAAAAATAAATCTAGTTTTCTTGGTTTTGAGTTCCAGGAGAAAAAGCTTTGTGTACATTTTATGTTCTTGCAATTGTATATTTTCTATTTTTTTAAGAATTTGTTTGTAGGTAATTTTCGTATAGTGTTAAACGCTACACATACAACACTAAACAACAATTTCATTTCATTAGTAAAGAAAATAAATACACTTATCTTCTTTACTTTGGTTTGCTAGAAACTGAAGAAGGGAGAGGCACTCTCCACCCAACAATATGCTTAGTGACAATACAATATTTCTTGTAACTCACCACCCCTAATCTAGACCTAATAAATTGAGAGGAATTCTCACTCAAGGTTCAAAAGTATTGAAATAAAGGTAGATAAAATGAAGGCTACTCTCCTTTATACAAAGGGATTCAATATGCTATGGTATTAACCACTGAGCCAAATCTTGTTATATTTCACAATATGGTCACACTATGCCTATGCAACCCAAAGGGGACTTGTTATGTAACCAACTCAAGAAAAAGATAGAAAAGATAGATCAACGCCTTAGAATTCAGCCTCTTCGAGGGGGCAACCTCCTTTACATTACATAAATGAACAATTCTTCGATCCTTGAAATGACAAAACTTCCTTTCTATATATAGGAGTCTAAGGAGTCACAATATAACCCAGCCGACCTAACAATAATAATATAAAGCCACAAAAATAACACTAGAGGGATTCTATGGGGCACAGTAAT
>APFE031521837.1:0-10077 GCA_000404065.3 Pinus taeda | reverse complement strand
TCTTAGCTGCTGCTATCCTTGGAAACACACTCTGGTCCACTGCTTGATACAAAAATACAAGGGCTTTTGAATCCTTCTTCCTATTGCTCTTCAGCAGATCTTTCTCTGCCTAAGTTAATCTGTTAAACTCATTTTCATCTGCTAGTTCTTCAAAACCATCTTGAACTAATTCCCATAAATCTTGATAGGGAAATAGGGCTCTCATGGTTATTGCCCAATAGTCATAGTTTTTCCCATTGAACTGTGGGAATTGAGGATTAAACATACCCATTCTAGTGCTGGTGTTGGCCATTCTAGCACTCTTTAACTATGCTTCTAAATCCTTGACTGTGTATTTAAAATATTGACTGTTTCTTCAGCAGTAACACAAAAAAAACTTTGAGGAATACCTGGATATTTTTCACTGAGTCTTCACTTTGCTGGAGAAATTGCTACAGCCAGAAAACTCCTTCCTTCAGCTTCTTTGACACTTTCAAAGAGCCTGAACTAGCTTTGATACCACTGTTGGAAATTTTTCTAATATAATTCCAAAAACAAATTAACTGAACATAGAGATAATGCTATGTTTTTCTCTCCACAGGATCTTGGCACAGGGAAGCTTTAAAATTTCTGAGCAGACAGAGTTTTTCCTCACGCATAAAACACTTCGTATTTATTAATAAAAGACTGATACAAAATTCATCCTCTTTCACTCAGAGGGATTCACCAATAACATTTCAACAAAAAAAATACTCTGTCTCCTCCTGAGATTTTACACTGTTGTGTGTAAAGATCTCTTTTACATTGCTGCTGTAAAAACAGACTTCAATTACAAAAATTACATTCATGCTGTTGCATGCTCCTTTCTTACTTCGCACTATTGTGCCTATTTTTCTTACATTCGCTGCGGCGAGTTTTTCTTTTGCACTCTATTTTTTAACAAAAACAAACACATGAATATATATATGGTTTTACTTGCCATACTGCCGTAAAAGAAAAAAAAACAATAGAATTAAATGGTTTTACCAGCTTTTACTTGTGCCCATACTCCCGCTGATAGAAAATGATAAAATTAAAAACTTCACCAAAACTTACCAACCCACAGTAAATTACATTTACTGTTTTACTGACAAAACTGGCGGTAAATGAAACTTTTACTTTACGTCAAATTCATTTGCTGCAAGCATGTACTTCAACCGTTGACTTCAATTGGATCGCATCGTAGAAACACAATCTGTTGGAGGAAAAATGGAACACAATTATATTGGTGCGATTTGCGATCGGATCGCATCACACCATCGCAATCGGAGAAATCAAGTGAACAAAACAGAGGCTCCAAGCATATAAGCGATTTGCGATCTGCGATAAGATCGCATCGCAGAAAACAAGGAAAACACAATTAAGGCAAGGATAAAGAAATGCGATTTGCGATATGATCGCATCGCAAGGAAAAAAACTGCATGTTTTTGTTGAAGTAAAATAGCTGCTGCTTGTTCAATTTTTATTGCAGTTGAAATTACAATTTCACAGCAAGCAACTAATTGACGAACGAATTTAAGATTAAACATATGGAAAGGACACTAAGCATCAACTAATTGACCCACGACTTAAAAATGGAAAGGACATAAAGTAAAGATGGAAGGGACATAAGAAAAAGGCGAATGCTATTTCCAACCTTATAGCAAAGTTAATGCACTCTGGCATGCAGGGGAAATAGCATTCACCCTCTCTCTCCACGCTCCATTCATTTGTTCACGTGCTGTGAGAGAAAGGGTGAGCACTATTTCCCCCGCATGTCAAAGTGCATTAATTTTACTATAAAGTTGGAAATAGCATTACTCGAAGACAAATGGGATAGTTGACGGTGAGCCTCGAGTAATTGACCCACGACTAAAAGCAACGCAGTCTCTTCGCATGTGGAAAGTAAAGAAGGGAAGGACGCATGGAGGATGATGGACATATTGAGAGGTTGTGTGACACTGACCGGCGACACAGTCTCTTCATCTCTGAAAGTAAAGTTGGGAAGCACGTAGGATGATTGGTCTGAAATTTGAAAACACATTCATCCATCAAATTTGATGATTTTCACACCAAAGTCTGGTCGATGTTCCCACATATTCTTATTTCTTTTAATCATAGCGGTGAAGTCACTAGACATTTCATTATAATGGAAATTTGATGAATCATGAAAACTTTTGTAATATTTGCAAGGATAGTGAAGACTTTTGTAATATTTGTAAGTAAAGTCAAGCTAAAAAGGATCAACCACGGATTGGGTCGTTGAGTACACTAATCGACCAACGGCTTAAAGCAATAGAGTCTCTTCCCATCTCCCAATGTAAATATGTTAAGGACCTCGGACAATGGGGTGGATGACCATGACCGTGACTGTGAGGGCGAGGGTGAGCATGAAAAGTAAAGATGGAAGGACGCATGGGGTTGTTAAGGGTGAGGGTGAGCATAGACTAACTCAATAGAGTTTGTTAACAAAGCTTCGCCCGTGGAAAATGCCTTAACCAAAGATAAAAATATAAAATTGCGCGGCGAGTTCATTTCCACCAGCTTTCTGGACCCCGCGATCCATCAAGAATGTCCCCTGATTTTATTTTCATTTCCATCGATTTCCACCGGTGTCACATGGTCCATCAAGAATGTCCTATGATTTTATTTCCAAAATCACCACCAGAATCACGCGTTGATTTATTTTATTTTATTTTTTTAACTGAATAAATAATTCTTGGAGTAGTAGGTATATATAGTCCTAAATAAATAATTCTCGGTGTTGCAGGTATATATAGTCCTGAACAAATAATTTCAGAGTAGCGGCGGTATATATATATATATATATATATAATCTGGTTTAAGATTAGACCAGACCAAATTTCAATTTCCTCACCTAAACATTAAACATTAGACCACTGGACCACATCTTCGAGACTTGATTTTTCCACGATGGACTCAGTCCATCTAATGTTTTTATATTTCAACTTGAGCGATTCTTTATTAGTCCCTTCCATCTGGCAATGGCCAGGGACTATAGCAATCGGAATCACGATTTGTAGCATTAGTTCATGCGGTTTAGTGACGGTTTATAGACTAAGTGTGCAGCTCATACAACCGCGCTCGTATGTTAACAATATGCTTGGTTATTTCATCATCTTATTTGGCCTCTTCCCGAGGAGAAGAGGCCAAAAGCATATCTTATTTTTATTTTCGACTTCCGTTGTAGAGATGTTGTGGAGATTAATGCTAGCATTAAAGGACTAACATTTGAGGCGTATGTGCACCCAACACAATATTTAACCAAAGTTACCAAAGTTCTCTGTACAGGCGTCTTTACGGACTCTGCTCACATTATTCTCAAGGCTGGTCCACGCGTCTTCTTCTCTATTATAGGCTTGACACGTTTCCCTGACCGCTTATATGCTTGTCACATTGCTTGACACATTTCCCTGACCGCCTGAGAAAATTCAGAAAGAACTGTATGAAACTGTATCGGTTCAATGGAATTGGTAGCTTAGCCCCTTTAGCTGCTAGTGGTACAGCCCGAACGGAAATGTTGCGAGCTCACGATTCTCCCAGAGTAGCTTTCTGGCTGGAAATACCGGTAATCCCTAGTTTCCCTAACAAATTCGTTGATCTATAAAAGAAAACCTCATGTTCATTATTTGCAAAAAATTGGAAAAGAAGTAAAAGACAAGTCCGCATACCTGTATTTTCAATTTGCTTGGTATTTGTGTGCAGATACAGTGGTGATGATTTTCTTTGTCGGCCATTAATACAATAGCAAATTAGTTTTGAATTCCCTCTTTTTCTACATTGGCGATTAATCTCTTTTTCTACACTGGCAATTAGAGATTTACAGTATTTCATTCACAAATGCTAACAGAATGATAATATGAGAAAATGAAAGATGTTTATATTCTATAAACTTGCAATAACCAGATTGCACTCATTCTTTTCATGACATACAGAAATCAGAGTCTTGAAAGGAGATCAATCAAACCTGCAACAATAGAGGTGATTGGCTTCTCCCAAATACTCAAACTTATTTGGTTTCTCTCAAGCTTTGGCTTCATCTGAACACCGGCTGCCACTGGAGCCCTGCTTTTGTATAACTGATTAAAGCATGCAAACAAAAATTTATCTTCTGGCAAACCATAATCTGTACATTTTTGTTGGCAATTAGGATCCAAAGCATCTCGATTTTTCTGAAAAGAAAAAATATTAGCAAAGACATCCAAAAAGCGATTTGGGAAAATAGCCCAAGATAGTAACAAAGATACCCTGTAGAGAAGTTTGAAAGAAAAACAAAATAACAACTTCAAAATGTTTCCTGAATACGTGCTTGTAATCATTAAAAAAATAACAATGTGGCATATGAACAATCTTTTCCGAATATATATGTGCAAACTGCATGGGAGAGACAAACTGCACAAATGTACACAAACATGTTTGATGAACATAATCAGTACTGCTTGAGTTCAATAGCATATAATGAGGAAACGGTAATGCTTTCCGTCTTGCCTTCCTGCTTTGCCTTCTTTTGTTTTCTTGTAGTATTTGTAAAGATTCTCTAATTTCTCTTGGCACTTCTTGGAACTTCTCTGGTAACCGTGCTCCGCAAGAGCCATTATTTCACATAACAAAATGGTAATAAAATTTAATAGCACAAAAAGGCACATGATAGTCGTATAGAAGATTTTAACAATGCAAGTCCCTCGTCATAAAAGAATTTAGGCAACTTGTTTAATACCATAAAGTATTTAACATGATAGTATTTATGAATGGAAGATTTCCGGGCAATAATATAAATTCTAAATATCTGTATTACATAATTATACTGAGTATAAAGCAGTGAAAAAAAAACAAAAACATATCAATATATTACAGATAAAGCCACTAATCTTCTTGATAAATTTTATTTCTAATTACAAGATCCGTGCTAAAAAGTTTAATGGTTAACCTTTCAAAGCGGAAAGAGATATACAGGTACCATTATGTTATCCTTTTAATCACAGACGAAAATTGCTCAAAGAAGGATGTAATGGTCTTCAGTAGTCTCTGTTATGAAACAAACACAACAAAGAGTACATCATTCTCATGTGTTAAGCAAATATTGTTTGTAAAAATGAATTTCCCTTCGGTTGAAATGAGTCCTTACCAAAATTAATTCACCCAGTTTAATAGGTGTTTCCAGGAAGTCATGCACAGTTTAAAGATATGGTTTCAAGTGCAATCCTATATGCGGAAAATTTTCAAGAATCAAGAAATCGTAATCATACAAACAATCAAGACTAGGTTTTAATATTTTGTTCAAAGAGCATTCCTGTATCTAAGAATGAAGAAATCGTAATGCTGCACTAATTGCGGCTTTGAAACCTGTCAAAAATGCTGGTTGCATCGCAAATATTTCATTTCGAGCACCCTGAAAGGAAAAAAAAGTGTGCTTTCAAGATAATATAAAAGCTTATATCACCAGAGCTCAGAGTCTATTAAACAAAGGGACTAGAACAAGCACAATAATGATTTAAAACTAAATTTAGTTTTCTTACCTTAGTGTATCCATTCAAATTAACAAGAATATGGATCTTATCTTCAACAATCTTTCTTGCAATTACATCAGAAGAAAGAGAAGTGCGAATAGTGCTTTCCTGCCATGCTCCAATGCCGTCGTCTAGCTGATCAACAATAAACCAGTCGTCCCGATGCTGCACCTACCACTAATACCTGGAAAAGTCCCTATATACACCACCTGTGCTCAATACACTCACTTAACTCACCACCTGTTCTCAATGCCATTGATTCTTGACGAATCTTCTATGTGCTCAATGCCCGCCATCAACACATCCGTGAATCCACTTGAAAGCTCATCCTATTCGATTTTAGTTTTCACTGCTCAGTCCGAGTCGCCCGGATAAACTAGACATTTGTATCCGTCCAAACTTAGGTAAGTGCGCTGTTTCAGAGAGAGCAGGAGACCTCAAAGATTATCGAGCTATATGGCACTGATGAGCCCTTGAAACCTTGGAACCTTATCGCTAGTTCTACCTTGAGCGAAAGAACTACTTACTACCTTGATTGCTACCTTGAAGAGGCCCTGAAACCTTGAGCATGGGAACGCATTAATCGTTACCTTGGCAATCCTTCGACCCTTGAGTTGAGATAGATACTACTGCTTGACTCCTTAGTCGCTTGGCTGCATTCTGTTTCGCGGCCATTCCTTAGGCCAACTAACGGGTCCCTTGGCCATTCTGCAATCGAAATAATCGTCACGCTAGGAAAGGGAGGCCAAGTTCCTAAAGGTACCGTGTGGTGACTAATGGATAACTCAAGGACACGTGAGGTGCATGCAATCTCCACGTTAGAACACGTTGCTCCCAGCCGCTCCGTTAATTGTATTTCAATAAAGTTCACAGTGGGCTGAACTGGAACCTCGTCTGCAATAATAGTGGGCTAAACTGGAACCTCGTCTGGACAATTCTGACTGGTTACCATTACCTTTAAATTAAAAAATTATACTTTAGACTTGCGAGGAGGGGCCACTTTTCAACTACGCCTACCACGTTCCTAAAGTGGATTTGAAAAAATAAAGAATCGCGGACCCACTTGCATTAAACATCGAGCAGACAAGCTGTCCACTATTTATAATATTCGTTGATCATTTGGATAGTGCTATTGATCAATGAAACCTGTGTACATAGTGATACATCTAAATTTTCAACAATTAGCCTGTTCTCAAGAAATAATATTGCGCAAGGAATCCTTCGTTTCGTATGGGAGGCAATATTGAAGAAATCCCAAGCAGTTCCAACGATCTAGGACTGGGTAGTTTGCTTGCTGTAGGTTCAAATTACCAGTTAGCTTCGGTTAGCTGCTCCTTGAGGCTGCATTCGACCCACTACAGAGAGATATGCCTCGGCTATTGCCTCTCGGCTAACCTGTAAAGGTTCAACTTCTCTGAACTGCCTAACCTGCAAAAATCTCGGCTTCTCTGAACTGCCTAACCTGCAAAAATCTGCCCAACCTGCAAAAATCTCGGCTTCTCTGAACTGCCTAACCTGCAAAAATCTCTGGCTGGTGGTGGCTGGAACAGCTAGGCAGGGACTAGCTGCCATGCAACCACCCTTGTTTTATTTTATTTTAGGACTATTATAAGTCTATGGTAGCTTATTTTGTAAGTCTACGAGTTTATGATTATAAAGAACAAACGCGAATATGGTTGCTTATTTTGGACGTAACTCCATGTATAAATGTATATAGACCTGAGTGACACGAGATTTGAATTTGGAAATTACATGATATTAGAAAAAGGCTTTATTTACAAAGAAATTAATTTATTATTGAAAATACTTATTTTTTTAAATAATTTGATAATTAAAATGTTTGTAGCTTGTTTATGATGAAAATTGGTTCAGTATTATTAAAATTTTATGAAGCATCCAAAATTTTAAAACTTAATAATTGTATCTTAAATTTCTAAAAATTTATCAGTTTTTTTCAAACTCCGCGCTAGAATTTCCATTGTTTTATCTCTTTTAACTATAGCTGTGAAATCACGTAAACATTTCACTCTAATAAAAATTTGATGAATCATGAAGACTTTTGTAATATTTTCAAGTCAAGTCAAGTTAATTGACCAACGACGTAAAGCAATAGAATCTCTTCCCATCTCCCAAAGTAAAGATGGGAAGGACGTAGGACAATGGGGTGGGTGAGCCTGACTCTGAGGGCGAGGCGAAAGCTATTTCCACCTCTATTGATACATAATGTGATGCCTTACAATACAGATCCCTCTCGCGATCCATTCTCCTGCTAATAAATTCTGATTTCATAGTGATAGAGATATACATGATACCATCATCCATCTCGTTGTTTGTATTGATGCCCCATCATCCATATGGCTGGCCATGCTGACCATTCCCACCATACATAAAACCATGCTATCCATTTGGACTAATTTGACGAAGCAGAACCTGTAAATACGGACGACGGACTAATTTGAATTTATATTCCCCCCTCGAAATTTGAAATTATATTTACTACTCAACAAATGTTTTGTTGCAGCTGCTAGTTATTTGTTGCCTTTCCGAATTAGAAGTTTGAAATTATATTTACCGCTCAGCCAATATTTTATTGCAGCTGCTAGTTTTTGGTTTTCTTTCCACATCAGGTCGAGCCGCGAGAGGCTGACGGGAAAATGTTCCAGGAATTCATTCCCGCTGATGTCCAGCAATTGAAGTTTGCTGAGATTGAAAATGGCAGGCTGGAACTATCCGGAAAAAAGATTGGTGCTTAGATTCAGAGTCCTGCGGTCGAATAACAATTGAATTTGAGTTGAAATTACTCCGCCGAGTTCCTTGTTGGAGAGATCCAAGCAAGTTATCACATTGTTGTTGTGATCGCATATGATGCCTGACCAGAGGCAAGGATTCGACAGGCTTTGTATGCGGCCCCAGTCTTTGAGACTGTCGGATTTATCAATGATACTAGATTTGAGAGCCAAGAGCGCTAGCGTCTCAATATTGTGAACAACAATAGCCAACTTTAAAGCAATCATAATTTCTACTCTTTACAGAAACTACTGCCAACGGAATCACAGTTCTTTTGAGTTCACTGCAAGAGTGAGGAGGTTCTTTTGTGTTCACCGCCTCCACGTCCAAATGCCAACGTCGTAGAGGGAGAGGCACAAGTCGATTGCTTTGACTGTAAGCAACTGGTGCATATCATATATATATTCTTCTCCACCGCATTCATCTGAATGCATTTCTTCTTTCTCACGCATTCATTGCAATTGCAATTATTCTGGTCCTCATCACTCACCCAGAGTAAATTAGTTTCAATCTCTTCATAAAAGCAATGGATGTCAAGGCTGCTACTGCCATGGCCAAAGTTAGCAAGGTTGTCCATGGAGCAGAAGATCTATGCAGGTTATTTCCTCTACAGACAAATTTCGGAAGATCAGTTCGTGAGACGTAACAAGTTAATTCCCAAATTTAGTACAAGATCATCTTGAAAAGAACTGTTGTTAAAGCCGCGAGACCTAGTGACAACCAATTTGGCTCAGGTACTTTGATCAGATCATCTGGAACTCTCCACTTTTCATAAATAAATATCTAACTAAGCATTACTTCTACGTCTAGCCATCTGCGGGAATGAAATCCAGATTATAGTTTAATGTTTATTTTCAAAAACACTTCCACTGTAGGTGGTCGAAGTAGAGTGGACGCGGAGAAAACGGATTCAAGAGTTGACGCTGTAAGAAACAAATTACTTGCCTCCACAGCAGTGGATGAAGTGGAGGAGTGGTCCGTTACTTATGCTTCAGACATTTGTAAATTTCTGTTATGGTTGCAGAACATGTTGATTAACACTAGACCCCTCTTTTCCATCATTGCTTTGGCTTTGATATTGAGCCTCCTTGTATTTTGTGTTGCTTCTCCTCTTTCTAGTCCTTCGAGTGTCAACTTCTCTGATCGCATTGGCTATGGATTTTGTGACCAAATTATTGCATGTGTAACGCTGGTATACAAACATGTATATATATCATTCATATGTTTTGTGAGCACCTGCTATTAGTATTGATCTAAATCAGCTGGCCACAATGGTTTTCTCATTGCAAAACACTGTCTATTATGGAAGTTACAGGAATACCAAGAGACTCATGATAGGGCTCGCATTTTTTAATATTATGCAAAAATTCCAGATGGATGACATACAATCTCTGCATAACGACTGGAGAATATCTTAATTCTGAATTTATAGAAGGATTGAAAGATGAAATCCATTGACGATGGATGCACGCTTATAATCTCTGTATATCACTGTACAATCTGTCTTGTATTTTTTAATACGATGTGGACTAAATCTATTGGTATACTAGCTTAATTCTGAATTTATAAAGTTTAACGATCAAACCCATTGACGATTGATGCAGGCTTATAATTTCTGCATATCATTGTTATGTGCAAGGTATTTAGACTTCTGTGATCCATAACAGTTGTTTAGATAATTTTCGGCGAAATCACATAATTAATAATTTGTCGACGCGTTTCGAACCAACCAGTGCGGTTCATCGTCAGGACAACTTGTCCTGAC
>APFE031521836.1:0-24565 GCA_000404065.3 Pinus taeda | reverse complement strand
CACAGACTTTGCAGAAATGAACATAGACTTGGACTGACTACCAAAAACGACACGTGCCACTTTGCAGATTTGCAAAAATGAACAGAACAAAGCCATACCACCATAGAAGCCCAGACCGCGCGCCTAGGTGCGAGGATTTGGAGGCTCCTCCACCATCGGGGGGATGAAAGTGCCGTGTGGCTCCTCCACCACCGGGCAGCCGTAGGAGTCTGAGGCACTCGTGTCGGTGTAGGGCGCAGTGTTCCTCTGAGGCTCGCTTGGTCTAGCTTGGTTTCTCGCCACCTCACCCGCGGCTTCCTCAGACTATAATTGCTGACCAGGAACAGGCGATGGTGGCCTTGGATCAGCTGGGGCTCCAGGTCGGTCTTGGTGCTCGGATTTTTCAATGCGCACTGTGACGAAATATACAGCATTGTCCAGGATGCAGGGGAACATGAAACGGGCTGATGGATGCCCTCCAAAGGGACATACTGCCGACCTGCCCCGTCCTCTGCCTCGCCCTCTCCCTGTGCGAGCATGTGGAGAGAGAATTTCCTCTGAGGACGCAGAGGAGTGTGGAGACGAGGCTCTTGCTCGGCCTCTACCTCTTGAGCCACCACGCCGACAGGCTCCATGTAGCCGTTCTCGTGGCATGATACGACGCTACCACTGACAGAGGCTAGGCCTGATATAGAACCACACCAGGACAGAGGCCAGGCCTGATACAGAACCACCCCCGGAGAGAGTGCCCTAGCTAAATGACCCGACCCGTACCCAGAAAAAACAGGACGTCCCAGAAATGCCCCTCGAACGAAGGCCTCAAGAGCTGAGGGCCGAGGTTGATGGACAATCTTTCTCCCACACCGAGCAGACATCCAAGAATTGAATACCCCCCTCCCTAACCAAACCAGACAACCGGACAACCAAACAACCAGGGCTACGCTTACCAGACAACTAGAGCTGCACTCACCAGAGCTACTGTCGCGTCTCACCAGCTTTCGCAGACAGTTCCCCTCACTGTTCACTCTTGAAATCAGGGAATTCCTTAGCGAGATAACCAGATAACCAGATAACACCCCGCTCGACCAGAGAACACTCCGCTCAACCAGATAACCAGATAACACCCCGCTCGACGAGAGGACACCCCGTTCAGCCAGATAACCAGAGCTTCGCTCTCCTGAACCAGAGAACACCCCGCTCAACCAGAAAATACCCCGCTCAGCCAGATAACCAGAGCTGAGCTCACCTGAACCTCTCGAATGCCTTCCTCTCGGCGTCGAAGTGCCGCCTCTCGGCGGTCTAATACCCCTGCCCACTTGCGAGAGCCTGCCTGCATTAACTATGGCCGGACTCCTTCGCGAGTCTTTGGCCCATCTGTAAAGAGCTGGCGGCCACTTGTCATTGAATGATGCCGCCGGCTCATTAATACCATGGTCATTCACCCGCAGCCGAGGGTTGAAGATCCTGAGTTACCAGTGATAGGAAAACTTGTTGTAGTTGAATATCTGATGTTTCATTGAGCATACCTGAGTAGGGGTGACTATTCAGATCGACTCCCTGATTGGCTAACTGATCAGCGACCTTATTGGCGGATCTTTTAACATGTTGGAAAGTGATGCTATTGGGTCTTTTGAGCCACGCTTCCAGGGATTCTAGTCTGCTGAGAAATCTCCAGCTAGAGGCAACTTTGGTTGCAGGAGTACCTGCTTGAAGCCGGATAGCTGCGTTGATTAGGATCTGGGAGTCGCCTTCTGCTGTCAGCGGATAGAAGCCCTGCCGGTCTGCTATACATAACCCTTTCCATAGCCCTTCCAATTCAGCAACGTTATTGGTATCATTTCCAATCGATCCGAAGAAGACATGCTGAATGAGCCCTTCGTCATTGCGTATGACTCCACCATAACCAGCAGGTCCTGGATTCCCCTTAGCTGCACCATCAAAATTCAGCTTGAAAGAGGCTCGAGCTGGGGGTGACCAATGAGAAGGGGAGACCATCTTGTTTATCATTCGAGTGGGCGGATGGTGCGTGTAAGAGAGATGAATTCCCCAGGACTTCCAAATGATTATCTCATGGGGTGACGAAGGCCAGTCCGTTTCTTGCCAGGATCTGAGTGCTAAAGTCTCTTGAAGGTTATGCTTTAGAAGAGTCCACAGAATCTCAAGAGGGCACTTTTTGTCATTGAAAACTCTGTTATTCCTCTCCTTCCAGAGGGTCCAATAGAGAAAGCCTGGGATAAGAGTCCAGAGTGCATTCAGCAGAGGGATTTGATAAGGCGTCTTGGGCCAATTCCGCAGAAGATTTGCTATATTCCCTTGACGATTTCCAAATCTTTGAGTGCACTTATCAATTAGATTCCAAAGTTGAGTCGCTAGGGGGCATGTTTCCATTAGATGTAGGATGGACTCTGCGTGCTGAGAGCAATTTGGGCATTGGGATGGGCCAATGAAACCTCTTCGTAGCAGATTGTCCCATGTGAGGATTCTTTTCTTGCTTAGAAGCCATAAAAAGATGGAGATTTTGGGCCAAATGGTAGCTTGCCAGATGTTACACCATAACTGATCTTTGTCGGCAGAGTTTTGGGCATGTCTCAGATTGTATGCTTCCTTTGTTGTGAAAGTTCCTGTCATTGTGTGACCCCACCTTAGTCTGTCCTGCTTATTTGAATTTTTTATCTTTCTGTGCTGTAGTTCTTGTTCGATGTCTTCAAAATCTTCTCCTTGCCAATCCTCCTGCTAGGTTCTAGCTGGTCTCCATTGTTGATGGTCTGTACCTTCACTCTGCTGCCAGAATTGTGCTATGCCTGTCAGGTTATTGCGTTGCATATGAGTTTGCCAAAGCGGTTTATGAAATATGGAGGCTAGCGTTGGGAGCTTCTGCCAAGTGTCCTCCCAAAAACGCGCTGAATCTCCTGACCTTACTTCCCAAAAACTGTGATCCTGAATGAATGTGCTATGAAGTTTTGCTGCATTCCAGATCATTGAGCCTGCGCTGCTTGGATTGAATCTTATCAAATCCTTCCATCCACTGCCAGACGCATATTTGGCCTGCCAGAGCTTCGCCCATGGAACCTGTGGTTTTACCAGCCAGTTCCACCAAACCTTTCCGCCCAGGGTATTGTTGCTGTGCAGTGGGTCCCTTAGGCCTAATCCTCCAACTGTCTTTTGCTGGCATACCTCTGACCATTTGACTAAGGCCCATTTCCTATTTAGACCCGACGAGCCCCAGAGAAAGTTCCGCTGCAGATTACGTATGCCTTTGAGGACCCATTTCGGGGCTGCAAGGATAGAGAAGAGATAGAGCGGCATAGTTTGTAGCACAGATTTGATCAGGGTGAGATGGCTAGCAATGTTGAGAGACCTATACGTCCAAGAGGAGAGACGGGCTTTGAGTTTATCCAAAAGCGCTCTCCACGATGCATATTTAAGAGCTGAGAGCATAAGAGGTGCGCCCAGATATTTGGAGGGAAGCGAGGCAATGGAAAAACCTAGGATTCTGGCAATATTTCTCTGAGTGGAGACAGGGGTATTAAAAAAGAAAAGCGGAGATTTAGAAGCGTTTATGGAAGTGCCTGAGGCTTCAGAGAACAGATCAAGCAGGGCCTTAAAGGAGTTAGCTTCAGCAGAGGAGGGATGACCAAAAAGCATTGTGTCATCAACAAACTGCTGGTGCGAAGATGGTGGGAGGCCATGTAATGCAATGCCTTTGATGGTCTTTGAGGTAATAGCGTGATGCAGTAGACGACTGAGACCTTCCACCATAAGGATGAAGATGAAAGGGGAGAGGGGATCCCCTTGCCTTATGTCGCGAGATGATCGGAAGGGCCGTGAAGGAGAGCCATTGAGCAGGATGGAGAAGCTGGGAGAAGATATGAGGTTCATTATCCAGCGAGTCCAGGTGGGGCAGAAACCAAAGACAAGAAGCATGTGCTGAATATATTCCCAGCTTAGCTTATCAAAAGCTTTTGATAGATCAAGCTTCATTAACATACCCGGCTTTTTGAGAATCTTTAAGGAGTGGATAATCTCATTTGAAAGGATGATGCCGTCTAAAATTTGGCGACCTTCTACATACCCTGTTTGCTCTGGAAGAATGAGAAGAGGTAGCAGGGGTTTGAGTCTATTGGCAATAACTTTGGAGATGAGCTTGTAGATGACATTGCATAGGGCGATGGGCCTGAATTTGTCCGGCGTGTTGGCTTCCTCTCCTTTGGGTACAAGAGCAATAAAGGTGGAGTTCAAGGAGGGGAGGAGCCAGTGCATCGAGCGGGATTCCTCTACTAAATCCCAGACTTCGTTTCTGATAAGATCCCAAAATTCATGAAAAAAGTTAGAGGTAAAGCCATCTCGACCAGGAGCCTTACCATCTTAAAGTTGCGCCATTGCATCCTCCACCTCTTGCATGGAGACCGGTTGAATAAGGTTTCTGTTGTGGTCGGCTATGATGAGCTTTGGAATGTGCCTTGTGACCTCTTGGATAGCAGCTTTTCTGCTTCTGGTTTGCTCAGTGAGCATGTCCTGAAGGTAATCTCTGAGCTCCTTTTCCATGTCTTCATGCCTCTCTAGTTTCTCCCCCTCATTGTTATTGAGGAAGACTATATTATTGCTCATTCTTCGCTGGATTGTGGTTCTATGGAAGAATTTGGTGTTTTTTTCGCCTTCCTTGAGCCATTTTATTCTGGACTTTTGGCGCCAGAGGATTTCTTCTTGCGATATTCTTGCTTCTAAGGCTGTCCAAAGGGTTTGTTCTTTATTGGCAAGTTCCTCCGTTCTGCCTGCTGTGATGATAGTTTGCTGAAGAATACTGAATTCCTGCTCTAGTTGTTTCCAGGATTCCGTGATGTTGCCAAAATGGTTCTTGTTCCAGGCCTTCAACACTTGCTTTAGATGTCTTAGTTTCTGTTGGAACTTGTACATTTTGGTGCCATCTGGAGGAGTGAAGGTTTTCCAAGCGGTCTAGACTACTTCCTTGAAGTTTGGGTGGCTGGTCCAGAAGGCTTCATAGCGAAAAGGTCTGTTGCTTTGATTTCCAGGACGGGTCCATTGCAGCATAATGGGCCAGTGATCCGATCCTCCTTGAGGCAGAATGGAGGCATGAAAGTCCCCTCCCAGATGTATGGCATTGTCTGAGAGTAGAAATCGATCAAGACGTGGGGCGATGTTACGAACACCTCTATGCTTGTTCGTCCAAGTATAAATACCATTAGAGGTTTTGACATCGATAAGATGGTTACTACTAATGAATTCCCTGAATCTGGTGCTGTCTTCTTCTAGCTTCATCCGTCCTCCTTTTCTTTCCTCTAGGTGAGTGAGCATGCTGAAGTCGCCTCCACTGATCCATAGGGGGAAGCGCCCGGATGAATTTAAGCTTGATAATGATTCCAGTGCTTTTAATTTGAGTTGTTGATCCTGGGGAAAATAGGCATTGGTTAGATGCCCATGGATATCCGTGCCAATGAGATGAAATGTGGCCTGGATGAAACAGCGTGTCGCATGGAAGTCTTGCAATATCAGAATCTGCGGATTCCAAACTATGGCTAAGCCTCCTGATGCGCCTAATGTGTCTGTAGAAACAGATTGACTTCCACTCCAAGCTTTATTGAGGAGCTGCTCCAGTGCCGTGGAGGTGCTCTTAGTTTCCTGGAGAAAGACTACTGCTGGTTTTTCTGTCTGTATCATGTTTTTTAGCATTCTGTGCTTTGAGGAACCGTTGAGCCCTCTCATATTCCAAGAGATAAGCTTCATGAGGAACTATGCGGGAGGGCCTTGTAGAACTTTGTTAATTTCGGGAATCTTCCAGATTCCATTAGTTGTTCTCCTAATATGACTGTTCTCTGCAGATCGGTTTTGCGCCCTCTTTTCTTCATCTCTTTTAGGATTTTTTTTCCATCCCATGGACTGCCTGCTTGTATTCCTAGGCATTTCTTGTGTTGAGCTTTGTTCAGTACCCTTTCCAGTCTTTCTATTTCCCCAGGGGGGATGGTAGTATATGCTTTTTGCTTACAAGCATCTTCCAATTTGTGAATGTCTAGCCCATCCAAGCTTACATTCTCTATGTCTTCTTCCATGCTGATGGGAGTACTCAGATGATCGTCTAGGATCTCCTCATGCAGGCTGAGAGCTAGAGCAGCATCTAGATCCATATCGGAGGGCTGTAAATCTGTAGCTATCACTGGCATTTTTAACTTAGATTTAAGAGGAGCACCGATTATCTCCGAAGCAGAGGGGCGCGGAGTATTTTTAAGGAGAGGCTCAGCAGAAGGAGGTGTCTGAGAGGCTTGAGAGTCTTTTTGAGGCGGAAGGTCAGAGGGATCTTGCGGGGTGAGAATCTGGTATCTGTTCGAGGAGTCCAGATTCTTATGGCTAGGGAGGACATCCTTTTGCCCGTTGGACGTTGAGGGGGCTGCATTCGGTTTCTTAGCATGTCTACGGCGGTGTGGTACTTTAACAAACCCCTCTGAGTCTTTGGAGATCTCATTGGTGGAGGATTGGATCTGGACATTCAGAGGGCATTCTCTGAATAGATGTCCATGTACATGGCATTTGCGGTAGCGAAATGGGATATGTTCATAATCAAGAGGTTGATCCCATTCATAATCATCATGATAGAGGCTTACCTTTTCTGCGAGGGTCTTCTTGAGTTGCATCTGGACACAGATCCTTGCATAGGAGGTGAACCTTCGATTTTTGGTTTCCTTTGCCACCTTGATGAAGGTTCCAATGCGGTTGTCGATGTCCTGTAGAGTTTCTTCTCTCCAATACTCCGTGGGCAAGGAATACATGCGAATCTCGACCGGTACATGGCTGAGGTCTTCGGTATCTGGGTTGAATCGGGGTTTCCAATCCCGTAAGAAGAGACCCACTGAGTTGAAGAAATAGGGGCCGCCCTCAAATACTCTTGTTTTGTCCTCTATGCAGGTGAATATTGCTGTGAAGAAGCCTTTAGGACCCAGAATCAGGGAGACATGTCCTTTTGGCTTCCACTTGGAGTCCACCCAGCCATGCAAGGCTTTTTTCGTTGGCCAGAAGCCTAGAAATTTCCCAATGAGTGCGTGGTCCTTCATGTACTGTATTTCGCCATTGATTCTGTGGCTTGGAAGCTCCACTTTGATTCTTTCCGGTGCTTTGGGGATCCATGTAGCCGTTTTTGTCCGTGGTGATGACGCCTTTGGACTTTCTGGCATTTCTTCATCATTGCATGCATTCAGTTCTGGAACGACTGGTTGTTCAGAGCTTTGTCCTGGCTCAATGTTCAGATTCTGAGAGGCCTTGGTTGTTACTGGTGCGCCGTCATCTCTGAAAGGATCGCTAAGAGGAGGGGAGGGTTGGTTACCTGCCCCTCCCCATTGGGAGGACATGATGTAATGCGCAGTCAGGCGCTGTCGCGGCTGCTGCTACTAACGACTTTGATGGGTGCGGCGTCTGTGGTCAGATGCGCAGGTCTGGACATGGGTAGAGAGTTGCAGAGCGCCCTAGGTCATTTGTTCCTAAAGACTTCATTAAAAACATTTAATAAATATTATAAAACCTAAAGCCTAAACCCTAAACCCTAAGCATTTTATGACATTTTAACAGGTGTTTTGTAACTTTTCTTTAAGTATTTATTAGAAGCATTTAGTAAAGAATTATAAACCCTAAACCCTAAACATAATAAAGTGTTATAAACCCTACACCCTAAGAATTTTATAACATTTTAAAAGGTGTTTTGTAACTTTTTTTATGTGTTGATTTATACAATATACTAAAGTGTTATAAACCCTAAACCCTAAACCCTAAACTCAAAAAAATTTATAACATTTTAAAAATGGTTATGTAACTTTGTTTTAAGTGTTTATTAAAACAATTTAATAAAGTGTTATAAAACCCAAACTCTAAAGACTAAAACCTAAACCCTAAGCAATTTATAACATTTTAAATGCTAAACCGTAAACCCTAAACGATAAGCATTTTATAACTTTTTAAAAAGCATTTTGTAATTTTTTTTAAGTGTTTATTAAAAGAATTCACTAAAGTAATATAAAAGATAAACCATGAACCCTAGAAACTAACCATTTTATAATATTTTTTTAAGTGGTTTGTAACCTTTTTATAAGCATTTATTAAAAGCATTTACGAATGTCTTATAACCCTTAAACCCTAAACCATAAACCCTAACCCATAAACCCTAACCATTTTATAACATTTTAAACCCTAAACCCTAAACCCTAAGCATTTTATAACATTTCAAAACATAAGCGCTAAACTCCAAGCATTTTATAACATTTTAACAAGCCTTTCGTAAAACAAATTTAGTTTTTATTAAAAACATTTAGTAAAGTTTTATAAACCATAAATCCCAAACCCTAAACCCTAATAATTTTATAAAATTTTGGCAAGCATTTTGTAGCTTCTTTTAAAGTGTTTATTAAAAGCATTTAATAAAGTGTTATAAACCCTAAACCCAAATAATTTTATGACATTCTAAAAATCATTTTGTAACATTTTTTAAAGTGCTTATTGAAATCATTTACTAAGTTGTTATAAACCCTAGAAATATTTACTAAAGTGTTACAAACCCTAAACCTTAAACAACTAGACTCCAAACCCCAAACCCTAAGCATTTAAAAAAATTTAAAACCATAAGACATAAACCCTAAACCCTATGAATTTTATAACATTTTAACAAGTATTTTGTAACCTTTTTTCTAGTTTCCATTAAAATAATTTACTACAGTGTTCTAAACCCTAAACCCTAATCTCTAAACCGTAAAACCTAAGAATTTTACAACATTTTAAAAAAAAAATTGTAACTTTTTTTTAATTGTTTATTGAAAGAATTTACTAAGTTGCTATAAACCCTAAACCCTGAACCCTAAAGCCTCGGCATTTGATGAAATTTTAATAAGGTTTATGTAACTTTTTTTAATTGTTTATTAAAAACATTTACTAGAGTGTTATAAACCCTAACACCTAAACCCTAAACCCTAAAACCAAAGCATTTTATAACATTTTGATTGTTAAACTCTAAATAGTTAACATTTTATAATATTTTAACGAGCGTTTTATAACTACCTTTAAGTGTTTATTAAAAGTATTTACTATATCATTATAACTCTAAACCCTAAACCCTAAAATTTTATAACATTTTAAGCCCTAAAACCTAAACACTGAACCCTAAGCATTTTATATCATTTTAACGAGTATTTTAGAACTTTCCTTTAATTTTTTATTAAAAGCATTTATTCAAGTGTTATAAACCCTAAAAACTAAACCCTAAGAACTAAAAACTAAAACAAAAACCTTAAAATCATTTACTTAAGTGTTATAAATCATAAAACCTAAACCCTAATAGCATTTACTAAAGTGTTATAAACCATAAACCCTAAAACCTAAACCTAAAATCGTAAGAATTTTATAACATTTTAACAAGTGTTTTGTCACTTCTTTTAAGTGTTCATTAAAAGCATTTACTAAGGTTTTGTAAATGGTAAACCATAAACCCTAAACCCTCAACATTTTATAACGTTTGAAACCTTAAATCATAAACCCTAAACATTAAACTGTAAACCCTAAACCATAAACCCTTAGCATTTTATAACCTTTTAACAAGTGTTTTGTCACTATTTTAATGTTTATTAAAATCATTTACTAAAGTGTTGTAAACCTTAAACCCTCAACCCTAAAACCTAAGAATTTTATAACTTTTTAAAAGTGTTTTGTAACCTTTTTAACTGTTTATTAAAACCATTTACCAAACCATTATAACCCCTAAACCCTAAAACCTAAAACCTAACTCGTAAACCATAAGCATTTTAAAGCATTATAAACCCTATACCCTAAACCCTCAGCATTTTATAACATTTCTAAAAGCAGTTTGTAACTTTTTTGAAGGGTTTATTAAAATAATTTACTAAAGTGTTATAAACCCTAAACTATAAGCATTTTATAACATTTTAAACACTAAATCCTAAGTATTTGATAACAATTTAACAAGCATTTTGTAACTTCTATTGAGTGTTTATTAAAACTATTTACTAAAGCATTATAAACCTTAAACCCTAAGCATTTTATAACACTTTAAAAAAAAATTGTAACTTTTTTAAGTCTTCATTAAAATCATTTACTAAAGTGTTATAAACCCTAAACCTTAAATCCTAATTCCTAAACCCTAATGTCTAAGCATTTTATAACATTTTAAAAGGTGTTTGTAACCTTTTTTAAAGTGTTTATTAAAAAAATTTAGTAATGTGTTATAATCCTCAAAAATAAGCCATAAAACCTAAACCCTAAACCCTAAGAATTTTATAATTTTTAAACGCTAAACTGTTGGGTCCCTATAATACTAGTGATTACCCCATTACTATTGTAGTTGTACCCCTTATTAATATTTTTGTGCCCCTATTTTTCCCATATTGTTATTACTATGCCCCATAGAATCCCTCTATTGTTATTTTTGTGGCTTTATATTATTATTGTTAGGTCGGCTGGCTTATATTGTGACCCTTGAGACTCCTATATATAGAAAGGAGGTTTTATCATTTCAATCATCCAAGAATTGTTCATTTATGTAATGTAAAGGAGGTTGCCCCCTTGAAGAGGCTGAATCCTAAGGCGTTGATCTATCTTCTCTATCTTTTCTTGAGCTGGTTTCATAACATTTGGTATCAGAGCTTTGGATTCTAGGGTTTCGCTGCTCCAAACAGGTCATCGTGGCATTTTCGCTATAACTTTTTTCTGCGACATTTCAGAAGTTGAAAAAAAAACCAATTTGAGAAGACATCGTGTTGCAGCTCGGGTCTGAATTTCAGAGCTTTTCGCGCTATATTTGCAGATATATGATCTGAGGAAGTTGGTCTTTTTGTAGACTCCTGAATTACATTACAAATAGGTGAATTGGGGAAAATCATCATAACTTTTTCTCTGAGCATCAGATTGAAATTGCATAAAACGATATAGAAATAGGATAGACTGTAGTTTCTTCTATATAGCTTTTAGAGCCAAAGGTAGAAACAGGGATAGGTGGCACGTCGTACAAGTTTTCTCTAATGAATTAGTCTATAATCAGGTCACTGTGGGAGATTTGGCATAACTCTTCATTGGAGAATCCAGTTGGGGTCTGACTGGTGGCATTGGAAAGAGGACAGAGAGGGCTACCACAGGTCGCAATTTTAGAACTCGATGATCTGAAATTACAGAGATACATCAGAGGAAATATCGAGCTCCTAGAAAGTGAAAAAAGGTGTGTATATTTTTTTAAATGTTTTCTTAAGCTTGGTTTGAAATTTTTTTTTAAAGGAATTCAAACGTCGTAGTGAATCATTATTATTAGTAACTGATGCCCCAAAGAAAGAAAATGGAAACACCTAGTAGGCGACCTGAAATCTCTAGGATGACTAATGAATAAGAGGAAGAAATGCAACATGATATATCAAAATTACGAGACCAAGTGCAACAAGTGTAACTTGCACAAAAAGGAACAGAATCTAAGATGGATTGTTTAAAGAAAGGTGTAGAAGCTAAGATGAATGACGTGGAAGCTAAGGTGGATGATTTGAAGATAGATTTGAAGACAAACATGGAAGAGTTGAGGATAAATATGAATACGTTGCTACAATAAAGGGTCACTATGGGTGAAAGCGTAGTAAAGGAAACTCATGATGAGAACAAAAGAAATGTTAATCATTATTTCATAGACTCTAATGCTAGATCAAAGACCCACCATATTCCAAAAATTGATATGAGGAAGTTTGATGGCAAGGATCCTGCAACATGGATATTACAGATGGAGCAATTTTTCGATCTCAATAATGTGCAAAACACACAAAAGGTACGTATGGCAACTTTATATTTGGAACCAAATCAGTTTGTATGGTATCAATGGCTTTAATCTCATAAAAAATTTATTACTTGGGCAATTTTTATGGAAGAATTGGTAGCACATTATGAGGATACAAGAAGCAACACTTGATGAATATCATCATAAGAAAACCTTTGGCTCCAATCTGCAAATCAACATTCACTTTGGGCTTCCATTTAGCCTTGATCCATGAGGCAAAATCTTGATTTGGTGGCTAACATCCAATAAATTTGAAGATTAATTTGTGGCCTTGAATGGATTTTATGTGCTCCGGGAATTTATCTTACTTGACCTTATATATGTTGTTTTGAAGGACATTTGGAACACAACAGATTGATATATTGCTTTTCCATGCGGTGCCCATGATTGGCGCATATTTTTGACCTCCTTGTGATGAATTTCAGTGGGGGGATTGATGAGGTGTTGCCTCCACCACATTCTTCCTAGAATTAGCATCTCTCGATACTACACTCTGGTAGGAGGGGACACACCCTCTCCCCTAGATGACGAGGCCATAGGTTGATTAGAATCATGTTAAAAATTAAGTCCCAGAAAAATATTAGAGTGAGGTGTGGAAAATTTGCAAAGGTTTTAGGGTTTTTGTTATCATTAAAAAATGATCACCTAGCCATTTCTAACTAGGTTGATCGAAATACACCTTGTAGGATTTATTTTACCATAGTAAAATCAGTTTCACCATGGGAAGTAATTTAGCAAACCATTTTATTAAATTATTTCTCATTAAAAAAAACTCAAAAAACTCATGGGAAGAATTGAATAAATCATTATTTATAATTTTCTCTAGGAATAATTATTAAATAATTGTTTGATAATTATTCCTTCTCACATTTGACTAAATTACATAGGAATAATTAAATAAATCATTATTTATTTATTGGTTAATTCGATTATTGTAATAATTGTTAAATCATTGTTTACTAATTATTTCAATTTCACACCATTCTTAATCCTCGCAAAATAATTAATAAATCATTTTATTTGTTTATTATTTCTAGATAAAGATATTTGACCATTTTGAATATCTTTTCCCTCTCCAAAAAATATAATAAATTATTCCCAATGGTTAGATCTTGATTTTATCAATATTATTTTATCACTTTACATTATCAAGATCAACCCAATACTTTGTTATAAGTAGGAGGTTTTTCTTTTCATTCTTCACCATGATCATTATCATTTTCACCATTATTGTCTCTTTTCACTTGAGCTCCCATTTGAGCTCTACACATTGTTTTGGGTTTTTCACACATTGAGAGAGATAATTGATTATTGAAGCATCAAGGACATAAAATGACCCATCACATGGAGGGGATTTGTGGGCCCTTTTTTGTATCTTCTTCAACAAGTGTTATCAATAAACATTTATTATTCATTTTAAAATATATTTTCATTTGGGTTATTACATTGGATGTATATTGTTGCTTACACTTTAGAAATATAGGAATAAAACTAGAAAAAACTACATTATAATTAAGATGTTCCTCATCAGAGTACTGAAAATATTCCCCTTCACTATCCAACATCTCCTTAACAAGTTGCATTTCCCCTTGCTGCCATTTTCCTTCTATAGGACCAACTGACTCCTCAAGGGTTGTGATAACCAAATCTTCCACCAAAGAAACAAATGCACCATTCAGAGTTTTTTATTTCTTTACAAGTTGATGGGGTATAATAGAAGCAACATGGAGTAAATCAAGAGCTCTCACAAATTGAATAGTAATCAATAGGATGGTCTAGATTTGATCCTAAGTAGCCTCAAATTCTTGTCCCATACTAGGATGATAAGTTTCCTCTCTCTCAGGAGTATGAGTTGGAGTGGAAAATGGGGAAATTACTACCTTGCATGGAAGTATGTTTGTTAGAATGTTGTGATTTATTAGCCATAAAAATGAAACTTCCCTCCTTCTAGTGCCAACCTGTTTATGGTGTTCGATCCCATCAACATGCAAGCGGGTCTCCCTCATGAAAATTCCCAATTAGACTTCACACCATTGTGAGTAGGATCCCTTCCAAAATTATGGCTCGATTGCCATGATTCTTAAAACTTTTCCTTAGCTACGATGGTTAGCACAAAATATTAATATGCATGTATTTTGAATGAACGAGTATGCCTTGTGGAATGTTTAGTTGTAGAATATATCAAGGTTCTTTCACTGAAGGGAAAATAGAAGCGCGCCTTCAAGAGAAGAGTAACAGTACTAATATAATAAATATAGACAAGCACATATATATGAAAGAATAGTTGATCAACTAGCGAAATAGTTCACAAAGAAGAAATGATCATTAAAACAAGTACAACACACCTTCAACAAGATACACACCAAAGCCACTGAAATAGTTCAATTTATTTAGTGCATATGAAAAAAACATATATCGCAAACATTCAAAAAATATTCTTATAACATTTATGTCACACAAATGAAAGTGTGATCGCTTAATGAGCTTCAAGTATTAAGAAAATGTTCCAAGATACATTGGTACAATGAACACCACTATCTCCAATAATGGAGTGTAATAGATATCACTTTCTCCTTCAAACAACTATCTTCATATCTAATACCTAGTGGGACGAGCCAATGGGAAAAATTATTTTCTTGAGCTATGAGGGTGTATATACAACAAATGGGGTGACATTTCACCTCCCTTCTGACTCCTGGACTTTCCTCATGACCCTTTAACTTCTCCATGACCTTTCAGATTCTATTGATGACTCTTGGACTTTCAATTTACATTAAATTTCTTATATTATTGAAAACTACATAATTACATCCACAAATGATGTGGCACATGAGGACTCACTTGACACCTTGAATTGGCATCTTGACAAGACATGAATTGAGACTCATGACATGGACTTAATGATGATGTGGAAATGTCAAGCCACTCTTCATGTTGTTATCCTTTTGTCTTCTTCAGAGATGGTTCATGCCCTCTATCTTCCTCCTTCATAAGTCATGAAGATAGTTCGCCTTCATCTTCTTGTTCAAGAGACAACTTTATCTTTCAGCTTCATAGGTGTCATCTAGCATGGTCTCCTTCTTCTTCTGCACCATCATCATCCTGTCATGACAGGATATAATTCCTACAATTGAAAACAACTCATGAGAATATGAAAACATTGTTATAGGCCCAAATGCCTTCTAATATTTTTCTACCAGCCATGCTTTCAAGTCTATTTCCATGGCCCTTTTATTTTATTAAAGAAATCGCTGCAAAATATGTTTATTTTGGCCTTAAGCCCTTGTCATTGGTACTCTAATATTTTATCTTACATGACCTCGTATCTGGGGTTTTCAAGGAATTTTTGAACAAAGTGGCTTGATATATTGTTTTTCCATACAACGCATAAGATTTGATAATATTTTCAACCTCCTTGTGATGAATTTGCTAGTGGGGGGATTGATGAGGTGTTTTTTTTGCCACCTTCTTCCTAAACTTAGCATCTCCAAAGACTACATTGTTGTAGGAGGAGGGCGCATCCCCTCCCCAGATGAGGGGGCCATAGGTTTGCCAGAACTAAGCTAAAATCAAGTCGTCACAAAATATTAGAGTTCAGTAGGGAAAATCTACAAAGGTTTTAGGGTTGTAACACATGTAAACCCGAAAGCTAGATGATTAACATTACAGAGCATGTTTCTGTGGCATTTCCAGCATATATTCCTAACTCTTATGAGTTGATTTTATTAATTAATTAAACCCCCTTATTTTGTTTGTATATAAAACATTAATTATAGAATTCTACCTAATAACAATTGTAATATTTATATAACATCATTTAATACATTGCATACAACATCAATTATGAAAACTATTAAAATAAAATAATAATGAAAATAATATATTAGATAACTTAATTATAACATTTTACGTAACAATAAATGCAAGGTAGAGAAAAATCCAAGACATGAGTGGCCACTTATTTTCCTGGGCCAATCCTCCTAAAGAAAAGAGCGCATTAAGTTAAGCGTTGAGCTCAAGATGACTTTTGGTGCAACTAGGGCAAAAATTTTGTAAATTAGGAGTGACTAAAGCACCGATTTGAGGAGAACTAATACTTCTAGATAACGTAAGGCTCTGAATGTTGAATTGCTTGTTTTGGAGGAAATTATATCCAAAATATCTCTCCCTTGAATAATTTTCCATGCCAGATGGGTTTGAATGCTATGATGGGTGTTGAAGAAGAGGACTTGGGACTTTTTGGGCTTTATTTTAGTACCAAAGGCTAGCATAAAGTCATTCAAAATGTTCCTGAAGGCCAAGGCTTCTTGAATGAAGGGAATGCCTATGAACATAGTGTCATTCACAAATTGTTGTTGAGTTATTAGTGCCAACTAGTTGTTGAGACAAATGTCACATAGGACACCATCAAGCATAGAAGATCTCAAAAACCACTTGAGGCTCTTACCAAAAATGGAAAAACTAAAATGGGAGAGTGAGTCTTCTTGGCGGATACCTCAAGAGGAACTAAAGTTGGAGGATAATCCATTGATAAGGATAGAGATGAAAGGGAAGGAAAATAAGGAAGCCACCCATTTAGCCCAATCATCAAAGAAACCAAAGGCTTTCAAAATTCAAAGAAGATAAGCCCATCTCAATTTGTCAAATGCTTTTGAGGAATCAAATTTGATTACCATATCTCATTTTATGAATTGTTTTATAGTGTGTATAATCTCATGGGCTACTATGATCCCATCTAGGATTTTAGAACCCTCAACATATCCCAACTACTCCTTGGAGGTGAGTAAAGGAAACAGGGGTTAGAGTTTATGGGGGATGATCTTTGAAATGAGTTTTTACACCATATTGAAACAAATGATAGGTGTTAAGTGACTTAGGTCCATTACTCACACTGATTTAGGAGAAAGAGTGAGGAAAGTGGAATTTAGAGTAGGGAGGATATAACATATTCTTCATGATTCCTCCACTAAATATAATATCTCCTCGCCCAAGAATTCCCAACTTGCTTGGAAAAAACTGAGGTGAAGCCATGATGACGAGGGAACTTAATTTTTGGGAGGCTCATCAATGCTTCCTTAACCTCCTACAAGGTAAAATCCTTCATCTAAGCCACATTTTGGTCTTTAGTGACGAATATCAAAATGTGGGTGACTTTTTTCTCCATGGCTTGTAATTTGTTAGGTTTTATTTTCTTTAAGGAGATTCTTATATAAGGAAGTAAGTTCGTTTTCAACATCCATGTGATGAGAGATTCATTTACCATACTTACTCGTATGTTAGAAAATATGGTAATGATGCATGTGTTTCAGTGTTGATGTGTGCAAAAGCTAAGTGTTCTTCTCCACACCCCTCAGCCATGAGGTCCTAGATTGTTTCCTCCATAAGGTCCCCTCTTGCTTCCATGTTTCCCCTATTTTCTTAAGAACCTCCCCCTCCTTTCTTGACAAATCTTCAGATCACCATTCATGTGTCATTTTTTGTTGGATGCATTCCATTTTAGTTTCCATATTTTATTTTCCTCGAAGATGTTACCTAATTCTTCATGGTTCGACTTTTTAATTAAACCTTTTAGAGTTTTTAACCTATGTTGAAAGTTGAACATGGGAGAGAGGCTTCCATTATCCAAGTCCCACAACTACTTGTTGGATTTCACAAGGAAGGATGGATATGTTAACGAAAAAATATCAAATATGAATGGTCAGTTTTTAACAGCTTATTTTAGGTCTAATTCTAACATTATTGGATAATGGTCTTAGCCTGCACTAGGAAAGATGGAAGCTTCGAAAAAGAGGTATTTTTCCAAAAATCATTTTGATAAAATAAATATATCAACTTGCTATCTTGTCTCGTGCATTCCTTCTCTGTAGTTGTCCAAGTATAGGTTCCATTTATCATTTCTATCTAATTTAATTACATGCCTAATTTCATCTTTGAATGATTATGCTTCAATTCCTAATCTACGAACTCCCCCATTTTTTCCTCCAGCCACGTAATCATATTGAAGTCCCCTCCAACAATGAAGTTCTCATTCAAGTGAATTTTTTGAAGCTAAATGAGGTTTTTGAGAGAATAAAGTTTATCCCCTCACAGGTACATCCCATTACTTCCATTAAGAACCATATCTCTTTTGATTTGATCAGTTGAAATTTTCGAGAGAGGATCCTAGAGGTTGCCAATGAGTCATGAAAAGTTACTTCCAAGGGGTTTAATATGATTCATAGACCATGTATTGTTCCATGAGAATCAAGATGATAATGTTAGGTTTTTCCTTCTTAATTTTGTCTCTAATTAGTCCTTATTTTTTTTCGCCTTTGAGGCCCCTTATGTTCCACAAAATCACTTTCATTGACAAGGAAGGAGGGATAGTGAAAAAAACCCTTGAAATAAATGTAATATTATGTGAAGTGGGTAGAAGATTCCTTGTCTATTGTATTAACTCTTATGTTGTTTTCCTCCCCCATCATTTATCCCCTTCGATTGGTTTTATGGGGTCCCTCTAGAAGATTCCTTGACTATTGTATTAACTCTTATGTTGTTTTCCTCCCCCATCATTTATCTCCTTTGATTGGTTTTAGGGGGTCTCTCAAATGCCAAGAAAGAGAAGAAAGAGAACCCTATTGAGGAGTTGTGGGAGTCAACACTTCCTCCAAAAGGGTGAATTGAATCCTAAGATTTGATTGTTTGAGAAGAGCCATTTGCACATCAAAAATAGAATTGGTTCCTTGGCATTGTAGCTACTCGATTATCTTAGAGAGGGTTATATCCTCTACTTCCATTTCATCCAAGCCTTCTATCCTTACCTAAGAACTTGTCTTCATTATGATTTCTTGCAACATTGTCTTTGCATCATGCATTTCAGGCTCCATATCTGTTATGTCTTGCATAGTGTTATCTTAGGTTTTTTTTCCTTATAGAAGTATCTTGAATGGGCTAGAGTTGTGGTTGCAAGGATTCTTGAGGTGAATTCAAATTTTGGATCTTGGTTATGCCTTGGATAATGTTATCTCGGTTTTCTTTTTCCTTATAGAAGCGTCTTGCATGGGCTAAAGTTGTGGTTGTAAGGATTCCTGAGATGAATTCAAATTTACGATCTTGGTTATGTCTTGCATAATGTTATCTCAAATTTTCTTTTTATTTATAGAAGTTTCTTGCATGGGAGCGATTTGTGGTTGCAAGGATTCCTGGGGTGAATTCAAATTTTGGATCTTGCTATGTGGATCTTACTCTACTACTACAAAAAAAAAAAATCCGGGGTGAAACCAAGCATCCATAATCATATCAAGAGACTCGCATTGTTAAGAAAATAAAGGCCATTCTCAAAGACCCTTGAATGAGCCCTCTAAATTAATGATAATGGGATGCAAAGACTCACATTGTCAAGAGAAAAAGGCCATTCTCAAAGACCCTCGACTGATCCTCTAAATTAATGAAGACCATCATAAGAAAATATTTGGCTCCAATATGAAAATCAACATGCAATTTGGGCTACCATTCATCCTTGATCCATGCTTTTAGATCTCGTTTTGGTGACCAAGCACTAATAAATTTTAATATTAAAGTGTGTTATTGCATGATTTCTATGTGCTCCAAGATTTTATTTGACTTGACATCATATCTTTGGTCTGTTTTGAATGACTTTGACTTGACCTCATATGTGGGGTTTCCAATGAATTTAGGAATAGAGAGACATGTAACTATTGGTATTCCATGCAGCGCCTAGGATTAGGGCATCGTAGAGACTTCCTTGTGATGAATTTCTAGGGAGGATTGATGAGGTGTTGTTGCTGCCACCTTCTTGATAGACTTAGCATCTCCTAAGGCCAAGTCTTAGAGAAAGATTAGAGTGAGATGTGGAAAATATGCAAGTTGTAAGGCATGTAAACCCTAAATCTAGCTAGTTAGAGTTCACTAGGATCTCCACCATCTTAGTCTTAACTCTTATTAGTTGATTTGATTAATTAATCAAACCCCCTTCTTTTCTTTGTATATACACCATTAATTATGGCATTGTACCTAATCATAATTATAATATTAATTAATTAAACCCCTTTTTTCTGGTATATACCCCATTAATTATCACATTGTACCTAATCATAATTATAATACTTATATGACATTATTTTATACAAAGTTGTAACATTTAAATAGAAAAAAGTAAAACTTTGACAAGCTTCTATTTGCAAAACATATAGAATTATCTATATTTCATTCTGGTGGTTGCCTAAAACCTAAAACCATTTTGTTTAGTTTGTTTTCATTAGCCCATTGATAATATATTAGAAAAGAATTTATAAATGTTAAATAGATGAAAATGATATCCTATATAGATATTGAATATGTAACTCATCCAAAAGATGAGAACTATATACCACACCTATCAATAAACCTACTCCCCATGGATTATTAATCACATTTTTAATTTTTGACAGCTTGTCACTAGATCCTTCCATCACGTAAATTAATAAGGTCAATGATTATATAAAGAATTGTCAGTGGATCCTTCTATCACACAAACCAATCATGTCAAATATCTTCCATCAGAGTAGGTGACCAATCGATAAACCCACTCCCCATGCATTATTAATAACATTTTTTCCTTACTAAATTGTGAAAATCCTCCCTCCTATTAAAAATAGAATATCTCGCTTTCTGTGTCGATTCAATGTTTTGGCCACCAAATGCAACTACCTGTTATAAAATAACTCATGCACCCATATTAAATAAAAATAGGTTTTATAAATAATTAAAAGAACAGAAAGCAAACAGGGGGCCTTCATGGGGCCCAAGATATGCCAACCAGTGGTATGGCTTTCAACGCCTTTACAAATTCGGCGATCTTTTGTTGTTGTTGTTAGGGAAGAAAATATAATTTATACCTCGCTCTCTTCAGTTGAAAATTTCAGAGAATTGTAAGTTGATTTCTAATTACGGGGTAGGGCAATCATGGCAGGTGCAGAGAGGAGCAGGTGCGAGACGTTATTGGCATTCAAGCAGGGTGGCAGCTGTCCAATTTCGGTCGATACATTTTAAAAAATTGTTGGGTTTAATGACCCTAACCGCTGAAATTCTATTAGAGTAATTTGTAGTTTTTTAGTTTGTTGCCGGCAGACCACGCAAATTCTCATAATTACGGCTTTCTGCTAATTTTTTCGCCGGGCTGTCTTTGGGTAATATCCTCCTGTCTTTTTTTATCACTAATGCATATGCGAATTACCGTTTAGATTATCTGCTTGGTTATGCTCAGGATATCCATATCTTATCGGGTTTGGTAATTTCCGTATGGAGGTGTTAGGTCATATGGATATTCGTTGTGGAAATATTGATAAGTGCCTATTCATTATCAACGCGGTATTCATAGGTTATTTATTCATTTTCAACGTGATATTCATGGGGTTATTCATTATCAACGCGATACTGATAAGTAAGTTAATCGCACGATACGCGGCCAGATATGCCAAAGCTCTCGGTCAATATCTTATCTTACGCTAACTCGATAACTATCTCCTCGAATATGCGCCCAAATTTCTCGGCATCCGACCAATCTTTGCCGGATACGCTGGTTGTTTTTGGGCAATGATGGTTAGTTATGGTAAATACGCCGCTTATATATGGGGAACGCGGCTTATCTCCGCAGGAACCTCGACCTATCATCCGCGTTATACGTACAGGGGATAACTCGCGTATCCGGCATGATAACTCGCATATCAGGCAGATATAAGTCACATATCCGGCATTTCTCACCCGCTCGCCAGAAATGCCTCGCATAACCGCCTCGGATAGCCCGGAGTTCAGCGTCGAATAGACGGAATGAACTCGCGTATACGGCGTCCCGTCCAGAGGCAAATCGCATATCCGGGCTAAAGTGACTCGCGTATGCTATGAATAACTCACTTATCATAACCGTTAAGCATAATAGTCATGGTAATTCAGGCGAATTATCTCGCGTTGCAGATAATGGCCATTGTAAGTCGATCGAATTATGTCGCCAAAGATAACCACATCCTCTGAAAAGCCTTCTGTGTCAACCTTTAGCTTCTAAATATAGTTGGTATCGGTAGGGCACAGTAGGGAAAGGATACAGATTTTCGTCAAACTGCTTCAGTAGTCCCTCTATCATTACTTCTTTGCTACCAATTTCTCCGGCAGCATTTCTGTCGCTTGACATTATTTCCACAATAGATGCAGCGTCTCCAGAGTATACTTTGCCAACAGCCATTCCAGGGGAGCCGGCACAGACGGTCTCGTAAAATCTCTCGTGTGAACAAAGAACAGTGAAATTGCACCCATTGCTTCTTCCACTGCCTTAAGGTCCGCACCCATTTCAGAATTGATCGAGTCTTTTGAATGGAAAACGCGGATAAGAACAGGCAAAGCTCGCGGACCCCTGCTAGACGTCTCGGGTTCTTCAAAGCTCTGATTTTATCTGCACTCACTTCTTGAATATCCTCAATTATTTGGCGCACTTTTGTAGGCTCTTCAATGGGTTCAGGTGTAGGGTTTCCTGAAAAGTGTTGTGAAGAACATCGAGAGTTTCAGGTGTCGGATTTCCTGCAAAGTGTTGTGAAGGACCTCGATCGAGAGTCGCTGGACATACATTGTTTCCATCGTCAGACCATTTTTGAATGGAAGCTTATTCCTGTGAGATCAATGGATCTCTCATCATCACTGGATCCAAAGATATTAATAGAATAGTGTACTATAAGGTCATGGTTAATAGAATATATATGTTTGTTTTTTCGGAGGAGCCCGTTCATTGACATTTAAACAAAAAAATGTCCATATCGAGTTCTGAATACGTTAATTATATGTTACATTGGAGATGGCTGGAATAGGACGACTTGCGCCTTCTAATCAATGTCCTCACTTGCACATTATTACACATATTGCACTCTTTGCATCTCATCTCCAAATTCTTTGGATATCTAAGGATTTCAAATCTCTGTTTTATATGGCAGTTTTGTGACCCGTTTCAAATCTCGGTTTTGCTTTTCGGACTTGTAATCTCGCTTTTATGAATTCAAATTAATAGTAGTAATACAATTATGTTTAGTTATATACCTTTTTTTTTCTTTGTAAATTAATAATAATAATAATATAATTATACTTTATATTTTTATATAATAATAAATTGGTTAATTCCTTCATATTTCTTATCGATCACTTTTTATGAGTCGCCTTTGTATTATTTCCTTCATGATCATTCATACTATTCAAAAGATCATATTCTTCTTTACCATTGATCATTTCCATCATGATTCTTGAAACTATTCAAAAGATCACGTTGTTCTTTACCACTAATCTACTTGGTGTCTGCCATGGTCTTCTTTTCTTAAAGCACATTTTTTGAAAGAATGTTCAAATTATCAATTTCAATTTAATATGCTTGTCATTTTAAGACTGTGAAAAATCATTCTAATAAGATTATCATGATTTTTGTTTTAGCTTTAAATTTGCAAATGCAATGCATACATGAAAATAGTTACATATTATCGTCATACATGGAATTAGATTGAGTCATCCAGGTAGCACAATTATGTTGAAGTTTTTAGCGTGAGGATAGGTAGAGACAAGAGAGTAACAGGAATCACAATACTACTTTGTCACTATGACTCTACTTGTGTTTATTTGGACGTAATAGTAGGTAGTAATTGCAGATAGCAAGAAGCTAACGTATAGTTAATTGGGGTGCAAAAAAATTAACTCAAAGTATCACTCAGAATAGCCTTTTGTTGTAACATTTTCCAATAGCTTCGTCAACCTTTTAGTAGTTGGATCCGTTGTTGGCCTAAGGATTTGAGGCTCTCAACGTGTTGAGCAAGCTTAAAGTGACATGCTCGTAAGTAATGCACGCCACATATTTGTATTTTGTATTCGAACTTAGAATAGTGATTCGAGACGAAGAAATAAAAGATTTTATAGTTGTAGCGTTTAATAAGGAGGACAAGGGAGGTATACTTTAAGATTGGATTTCGATTCGAATATCCTTATCCCACCCGTTCATCAAGGCACATCTATCTACTGATCCCAAGGCACCATTGGCAAGCCTCGAGTGCACCTGACTTGGCCCACAAATATAACTAGAACATATAGTCCAATAGTCAAAACTCTGGCCATCTAGGTGGCAAGGAAGAGACGTAGTAGAAGAGGATCCTATTTATGATAAGAAATGAAAAAATAAATGGGAATTTCTTGCTATACTCTCCGGGTGAAAGGTGGAAATTATTCTTACTATACTCTTTAGGGGATAGGCGGACCATATTCTACTAGAAGAGTAGTTTATGATACAAGTGTTGAAGACACCAAACATCTAAGTTTTCTACCTTTAATTTTCCATGGTCTACTACACAAGGAAATATGGAAACTTGTTCGCAAGACCATTGTTTTATGTCCGATAGGTTTGTAGGGGCACAACCATGTGTGTGCTTTGTTCAATTTGTATAAGTGTTGACTTTCCCACGCTGGATGGACTCAGTCGTTGGACTACTCTAATGGACGCTTTTTAAAATGTTATAAAATACATAGGGTTTAGGTTTTATAACAGTTCAAGAAATTATTTTAATAAATACTTAAATAAAAAGTACAAAATGATTTTTGAAATGTTATAAAATGATTAAGGTTTAGGGTATAGGGTTTAGGATTGGGGGTTTACTGTTCAGTGCTTACGTCTTAGGGTTTATAACAATTTAGTAAAATATTTTAATACAAAGTTAAATAAATGTTAGAAAACACTTGTCAAAATGTTATAAAATACTTAGTGATTAGGGTTTAGTGTTT